>MU835198.1:0-41081 GCA_029204225.1 Diphasiastrum complanatum | reverse complement strand
ATGACTTATTCGTCCGATTTGGGCAATTTTTCATGAAGTGCCTAGGCTTTCTACAAACGAAGCAATGTTGTTTCTTAGTGCCCTTATTCTATGCTTTGACGACACCACCTTTTTTTTTTTTTTTGGTTTTAGGTTTTCTTATGGGAGTCGATCACTGTACTGTCATAAGCACGGGTGACATGCAGATAACATCTTCAAGCGAAGTCAAAACATTACACTGACACTCATTTTGGTGATCAGTCGACAATCCTTGTATGTAGTGCCACTGCCAACATCTTGTCAAACAAGGGCTGTCTAGTCCTTAGAAACCCATTCCCTACAACACATTCCGGAACGTACTGGGTCGGAATGTTTTTCTTAAAAACTAAAAAACATGTGTTAAACTGGCCGCGATCTTCCTTCTTCGTTGTAATACACTGAGAGATGCTAGATATACAATGCTACCTCCACGAAGTATGGTACCAAGGTCTTGGAACTTACTTTGGAGATCGAGTATGGTACTAAGGATGCTGCTGACACCTCTACGATCAGGTCCGGCACCACGGACAATACAATGAGATCCACACTACAGAAGTCCGGCTCCGCTGAAACAACGGGAATACAAGCTACAATAGAGAGTCTTTGCCTAATGGTGCTTGCCCAATTCGATGCCTATCAACATATTCAGGAACACGTAAGCTAGAATCTACGAATCCTCTAACAAATAGGAACAAAGTTGAATCAAGAGTTGAGGAAGATCTTTTCTGCAGTCATATGTTGTTGGGAAAATGGCATTGTCTCTTGGGTTCAGGATGCTATTCTCTGGGCTATCATCAACGAGAAGCGTGTTATGTGCAGTGGGAACGAACTCCTCTGGGCAATCACGTAATGAAGGACAGGAATTCCAAAACTTCTCACTTAAGACTATGAGAAATAGTTCGCACGCACGTTTTCTTTTGAGCAAATGATTGCGTTCATCTCTGACAGTCAATCAATCATCCTGCCCAAGGACTAGATTCCTTTGTTAAAATGGAACGTATTTTAATTTTTTCTTTTGGTGAAGTTCCGGAACGGGCAACTAAGGTCTAGTCATAAAGTCTGTAAGCTCATCGATATACGCATCCAGGCTCCGTAAGCTCATGGATATACGTATCCAGGCTACAGTTGCCCATGTGACATTGAATTGTCTAAGTCCATGAAGGCAAACAAGCGTTTGCTCCTTGAATTCAGCCCATGTTGTGGGTTTGGGGTTTAGGTCCCTTTACGAGGAGGCCTTTCCCTCAAGATACATGAAGACCAAGTTTGTTTTTATATCCTCTGGTATTGTGCGAATTAAAGTAGTTTGACCAACGATAAATCCAATCTTGTAGATAGCAATAGTCATAGTACAAATAGATTGTTTAACCAGTAGCACTTTACAAATGCAGATTGTTTAACCAGTAGCACTATACAAATGGAGCTCCTACGGTAACTAATTTACACACACACACACACACACACACACACACACACACACACACGATCCAAATACAATTTTTTTTTCATGTTGAGCTGTTTGGGCAACACTTTTTGGAGCGATATATCATGTATACATATATGTACACGCACACACATACACACACATATTGGATGTTGTCTTCTTGAGAAAATTGGACCCTATAAATAATGGCCATGTATGCCAAATAAAAGCTGACCAAATAATTACAATTGATTATCTAAACTTCAAAATATTGAAAAAGCATTAAGAAATCTTTTCTTAGCCTTATATTTGTGGTCAAAATATTGGCTAACACTTTTTGAAAACGACAACTTGCTAGACTTATGGCTGGTAAGCTTAAGTGTGATTACAAAGTTATTAGGTTGTTAGTGAAACTACTTTCATGATTATGTTACTATAGAAGTTGAGATTTATGTGCACCACATCATTTGTTTACAATGTTTTCTTCCTTGCTATTTTTTTTTTAGCATTTTTTAGTTTTTATTGACTTGTGGAAGAGAAAAATACAAGTCATTCTTATTATAAAATCGCATTCTATGGAGAGAGTTGGATTTTTTTCAAAGGGTTGTGGTAAACAGAATTCAAATTTAATTCAATGGGATTTTAAGACTATTGAAGCTCATTAAAGGTTGCAAAAGAAGTAGTGTTGTAAAATCCATGTCACACTGGCAGGGACTTTGTAAACGTTTCACCCTTTCAACTTGCTTTGCTTGTTAGATTAGAGTCTACCTAGCTTATCATCTTGTGAATGTTAGTAAGTCTCAACCTGAAGACATTGTCATCGTTGACTTGTCTATTGTGGCCCCTTGATGTTTTAGGCTTCTTGTCATATTGTCTGGTGACTCTGGTCTATGGTCAAAACTATTTAACAACTTGAATAGACAATTGCTTATTGTACCTAGAGTCAGCTTCATTGAATATTTTCCCATGGTAACACACTCCAATGTCTATGCATTGATGTGTGATAAAGTATTAGACTTACTTTTGAATGTATTTATAAAAAAGAGAGAACTTTGGATTTGTAAGTGTTATCATCATATTACTTTGGAATGCTCTTTTATACCATAATTCGGGGCTATTTTCATATAGTTTTTCATTGTAATTGATTGTTGCTGGAACCTTGTGTTTATAGAGTGAATGGATTGTCAATAGGAAGGTAGATGTCTCTAATGTGAATCTATAATACTGTCAAATCATACATATTTAAACATTTCATACATATTTTAGACAAATTAATTGCACTTTGGGAAATTGCTTGCGTGCAATGCAAATTTTTATTTCTATTGTCAATCAAGAGTCATCTCAAGAAATAACTTTCATATATATTATAAACATAAGTGAACCTTTTTGTTATGACAATTTGTTGGGATGTGTTTGAGAAGAGAAAAAATTATTGTTTTTGGATTCAAGACGAATGTTCATGTAATTAGTTTTCATTTTGACAGGGGCTATTGATAAGTAGAAGGTATCTAATAGAAAAAAAACATTTTTCTTGGATATTCCTATATTGTGTTTACTAATATAGGTAAAATTTTATCTACTCCATCTACATACTAGCATTGAGTGGGACCAATGATTCACTATTGAGATACATGTTCAAGACAAATATCGGCAAGGGAAAAAGAAAAAGAAAACTATTTAGAAGATATTCTCAAAATTACTAGAATTCGTTTATCATTATAGTTATTTAGCATCTAATATTTTCCTTTTTAAACGTGCACATTTGTAGAAATGTGAACGATAGATATTGAATCTATTTATGATCATGTAATCATCCATTAACGTATCCTATTTAGAAAGCAATCACATAATAAAGTGTCCTATTTTGAAAGCAATCACTATAGTGAAACTACTAAAAGTTTAGTAGAGAGCCAAAGACTTTGACACATTCCACATTTCAATAACTCAACTAGTTACATGAACTTGCAACGTTCATATTGGAGTATTAGGATATCTGAGAGATTGTACAAGTACATAAATCAATTTTCTATGCAAAAAATTCAGTGTTTAGAATGTGATTTTTAATGCATATCCTCTTATTGTCATGAGAAAGATTGTCTTTTTCAAAATACCTTAAGAGGAAAATACAGAACTTAGAAGAAATCATGTATAATTGGAAAAGATAATTTTCAATATCAAAACAAGATTAGAGCAAATGCAATCTATTTTATAATCTATTCTTTTTAAAAACTAACAATCATTAAGAGATGTGAAATTGTCTAAGAAGAAGGCTAAGAACAAGAAGCAAAAGCAACAAATCTACAAGGATATTCAAATTCTGTCAAATGGGGGTAATCAAAATAGAAGAATTCGTACATTCAAGTAAGCATATTTTGATTTTTGTTACTTGATTAGATAAATATTTTTCAGCTATTGTGATTTTGTTCTAACTATTTGGTTTTTCTTGCAGATCTGTATGGGTTGCTCTTCGGAATATTAAAGATAGTATCTCAATTGAAAAGACACTGGTTCAACAAGCAAATCCACCCCCACTCTACTTTATCTGTGCATGTGCTTGTGCCCATGCAAGCATACAATATTCTCATACATGCAAGTCATTACTATTGATATTCGACACCACGCCAATAGTCGTCCTAACCCATGCAATAGCTCCACATGTCATAAATGTGTGATTGGGTTCTCACAAAATTATTAACTACATTTTTGGTCTTGTTCGGAATAACGTGGTGTAACCAATAATCTCAAGTATTGGAGTACCATGTATCCAAGTCTAGGACTATGTCAAATTCTATATAAAGGATGTGGACGTGATTCTAGGAGATTTAATTCACTTGGAGCTCTACCATGATCACATGGAGCCAACCTAGCGCCACACCAGATTGGACAATCATAAATAGATAACTTTCATCCAAGCAAGCCAACAACTCAGCCAACATGTTAGGGCATGTTTCAAGAGCCCAACATAGTTCACATTCAAGCCAGGACCACAAGCTGCGACATTGATGAAGACAATAAGTTTATAAACCGAATGGTTTCAACAACATACTGCTTTTGTCTCGGACCGAATGGTCCCAACAACATACCGTTGACATTTCGGGACATGACTCTCAAGGCACCTAGATCAAAAAGATTTGAAACAACCTTACGATTGACACTTTTATCGAACATTTAGAAGGTAATTAGAGTCAGTTAGAGAAAAATTCCACTTTATTAATAAATCTAAGAATGTTACATTTCAAGTGTGTGACTGACCCTAGTCTCCGAGGAGCTAGCATGCTAAGGTTGACGCCAAGACAACATTCCAACAAGGGGAATTGAGAGTTGTTGGTTGGAACTCGTTTCGAGTCGCAACCTACACCCTCCTATATTTATGGTGGAATTCGCCATTGGTAAAACAATTTCTTCTCTCTCTAGAATTTACTGATTCCCATGTTTTTTTAAATCATGCCTAGATCGTGTGAGGTGATTGCATATCAACATGAGCTCTTTGAACTTCGCTAGATCCGATCAAAGTTTTTGAGCCATCGAAATTTATTGTCGGTTGGATTTTGGTCGTAATGGCGTTGGGAATAGTGCTAGTGTCAGTGTTGGTGTCAGTGGCACTAGGAGTAAAGCTTGCACTTGTAGCTAGTTTTAAAACACAGACTCATCTTCACCTTTGAGATCCAAAAGGCATATAAATAAGGGCCGATCCCAAGATGGTCTAAGTCATATTTCACATGTGTGAGGGTGCCACCTAATCATTCATTCACCTCTTGCTAAAGTCTAGGTTTAATTTGTTAGTGACCAATGGGACTGCACCTCTCCACATTTTTTATTTTCTAAGAGATAGATTCTAACTTAATAAAACTTGGTGGTCCTAAAGTAATTAGGCATGTCTATCACACGTGGGAACAGCCTCCACATGTGTGGAATCCACATATGTACATATTTGTAGGGTATAATCATTTTTCACAATATAAAGTGAAAATTATCTTGGAGATGATTTATAATGGCTTATGGGGACCTACCCAAATAGAATCTATTGATGATGTTTGTATCTCATATCATTCATTGATGGTTTTTCTTACATAGTTTAGGTTTACTTCTTGAAAATGCATTCAACTATTTTATCGATTTCAAACACTTAGTGAAAAATCAAATCGAAAGGAGAATAAAAGTTTTAAGAATTGACAAGGGTGGAGAATTCAATTCCACCGAGTCTGATTCATCTTGTTAAGAGAGAGCAAATTGAACACATCTTATTATTATTTATATGCTACAACAAAATAAAATCGAAGTGTTCCAAATCGTTTCTTATCTCCAAATCAATCTCCAACCAAAGCATTTAAAGTATTACTCTCAAAGAAGCTTATAGCTACCATAAAGCTAGTGTTGCTGATCTCCAAGTTTTTGGATGTACAGGTGATATGCATATGCCCGATGAGAGACGTAAAAATCTTGATTCTAAGTCATTAGAATGTGTATTTGTTGGCTACTCTATCAAGTTAAATACTTGTTGAAAATGTAGCAAAAAGACTCCAATAAATGACTGAAATGATAGAGGAAGCACCTTGAATGGATCCAATTGAGATCCTATAGCAAAAACACTGGCCAATTTAGTGTTTCCTAGCTTCACCTTGCCTTAACTTTCTAATCAATCTCACAATTGCAAAGCACTCAACACAAATAGCAAATATCAAGCATATGGATCACCAACAAAATTGGTAGATGGACTCTCTGAACTCATCATAACCTAACCATAACATCTAATCTAATTGATCATTGGATCCACCCTAATTAGGGGCCTAGATCTTGAGATCCAAAAACAATGAAAAGCATGCTATTTTTGGGTCCTATTTTTTCTCTACCCTATCTATGCACACTTTTTGGCCTCTTTTCAAAGGTGCCACCACAATGTAACATGTAGAATAAAGTTTCGAAAGAGCATCCTATGCTATTTGGCACGTGTGGCATCTAATTACATGGCCATCTTACCAATTACAAGTTATATGACCAAAAACTATAGGACTCAATAGACATTTGGTGCTTCTGGTAAGTCCATTACTACGAAAGTAATGACGAACTGTACTCCCGCAATTTGGACAGGTATATCTTCAACCATTCCTCGAGGACGAACTGTCGTTTGATCAGCTAACTTAATAGCAAATGTAGCAGACTTGATCTTTGTAAGGCCCCATTTTGCACATAGCTTTGTAGAAATCAAGATAACTCCTAAACCGCCATCTATCACGACTGCTTCCTTAGGAAATTGTCTATGCTGTATCGACAGAGTGATATTTTTTTGTTCACTTTCCCAAGCGGCTCTGACATGGAGTACTTCATTAAATTCTTCAAATCCAGCACAAAAAAGTGGCTCTTGATGGACTTCTGGTTCTGCTTGAGCTAACTTTTGCACTAAGACTTCTTTTGCTTTTATTGCCAACTTCAGGAACTCTCCGTAAAGTAATATAAGAATAGCCATTGATTGTTGACTCAAGCTATAATTGTGAAATTTTAACAAGACTTATAAGTTGCTTGATTTAATGAGTATAGATATTTTTCATTATTGGGATGTAATATTTGACTTGCCATTTGAGGATCAAACAAGTGAACCATGGGTATGAGTTATCCTTCTTGATTGAGATATTGGTTTTTGATGAAGCTATTTTTACTTCAAATGTTAATTCTTCTCATATGATGTTGATGTACAAGATCATGTTATTGTTTCAAAAAGACCAGAATGGTATTTGAAAGTGATTGATGCTAGTATGCCAGATTTTAGTGAAAGAATTTCAAGAGACAAATGTGGCAAAAAAAAGTCTCAATCTTACATCAATAATACATTTGTAACTAGCAAGCATCATTAATACTAACGAATCTAAATCTGATGAGAAAGTTTCTATGATTGATCATTGGATGAAAGCCATACAAGAGGAATAGAGATCTATCACAAAGAATGAAGCATGTGATGTAGTTTTACGATCTAAGGACATGAAACCTATAGGTACTAAGTGGATCTACAAAGTGAAATACAAGTTAGATGAGACACTCAACAAGCATAAGACAAGCTTGGTAGCAAGGGGATGTGCACAACAACAAGATGTTGATTTTGATGAGATTTTTGCTCTTGTGACCAAGACGAACACTATTCGTTGTATTTGGGTTATTGCTTCACATTTTTCATGGCATATCTGTCAAATAGATGTGAAGTGTGTTCTTTTTGAATGATGTATTGGATGAGGAAGTCTACGATTTACAATTAGACATTTTCAAAAGAATAAATTTCGTTTGTAAATTGAAGAAAACTCTTAATGGTTTGAAGCAATTGTCATGCTTGTTTTGATAGCTTTATTCTCAATTGCGGCTTTATTCAAAGTGTGTGTGATTCTAATTTTTATATTTTGCATAAGGATGATTATGCATTTCAAATCATTGGTGAATGTTGTAGAAAACAAGTTTATTTTTCAAGAAGAGTATTAGAAATACATAATGCTAAGTTTGATAACCATTAGAGGAGTTCTAAACTCTAGAACAACCCATTGTAAATATATAAATGCATATATTTGAAATCTATGTAACATAGCTGATAGACGGAGAAATTGAAGGTAGAATTAAAAAATCTTCTATGACATTTCGTTATCATGTTGAGACTCCACAAATTCTTAGTCTTATATTTAGTTACCAAAGATGGAAAAGAATAAGTAAGACTTGGATGCCACTAGATCAAGACCTTGAAATGGATGGTCACACAAATCGAAAAGAAGTGCACATTATCTACAATGAAAAGGTCCTAACTATGATTGAAGTGGAGAATAATTGGAACCTAAATTATATAAGAACAGAGCTGGTCTAATGTAGAATAAAATTCTACTTGACTACTTCATATTCATCATAAATGAAAAATTGGTAATATCTCATTACTTGTGGCATTTTCAACTATTTTTTACTCATTAGAAATATAAATGTATTCAAAGAATATTTAGACTAACAAATTTTGCTAGTATGCAACCAAATCCACATCTCAAGGCAAATATGGGCCAATCAAATTAAGAAGTGTAGATCCTAAAGCCAATCACATTAAGAGGTTGAAAATAGTTGGTCTAATTATGCTTAGAGGTGCAAATCACTTGGCCAATTGTGAGGTTCTAGCTAGTTGGTCCAATCATGGAGAGAGGTGGGAGGTCCAATCATCACATGAGGTGGAATCCATGATGTCCAATCATATTCAAGTATTCCTCATGCCAAATCTCAAGCTACTCCTATATGGAAGTGCTCTCTTACTGTACATACAAGTTTTTGTGAAGCAATCTTTGTGACTCACATTGTTTTTCCTCATATTCTCTCTTTACTTGAGGGCTCACTCATTTTTTCTTTCTACTCGAGAGTAGGCTATTTCTCTCTCTCTCTCTCTCTCTCTCTCTCTCTCTCTCTCTCTCTCTCTCTCTCTCTCTCTCTCTCTCTCTCTCTCTCTCTCTCTCTCTCTCTCTCTCTCTCTCTCTCTCTCTCTCTCTCTCTCTCTCTCTCTCTCTCTCAAAGCATGTTGAAAACTTTGTTTTTTCATGTACTTTCATTGCTTTGAGTGCCAATTGAACGTGGATTCATTATGCATGAAATTGCTCTTGCCTTACAATCAATTTCGGAAGATTGTAGGATGCAATCTATGTGATAGATCTATGTGCAATCACAAATTACTTTAGAAGATAAGGTGCTACGTGTGAGATCCCCAGAATTTGGATGGTTGTTGTGTCTCCAAGGCAGATCCAAATCTAGTGTATGATTGCCTGTTGGAAAGCTAGTGAAGCTAGTTTGTGATGCAATTGTTTTCAACCCAAAAGGACTTGTCTTGAAAAATTTATAGGCATTCAAATGAATGTGGGTAGGGCACCCAACCTGGTGAGACATGCCAAGGATTGCTCATATCTAGCTTAGATCATTAAAAATTCATGATTTTACATTGTCAATCTAGTTTGTGTGTGATCTAGATGAGATTTTGGTGCCATAGCCACATAATTTCACACAAATCCATTGTTGGATGAATTATAAGATATTGATCTTCCTTTAGTTTAATTAAGATGTTTGGGTAGTTTGATCCACTGTCATTCCTTTGTGTAAGCAGGATTTTGGAGGTGTTTTTCCTTACGATGGTATTAGAGCTAGGCTTTTGAAGATTGAAGGAATTGGAGCTATGAAGCTTTTCATCAACTTTTTGGTGGAGATCCATCGGTTTTCTCATGTTGGTGGTGAACAAGCCTCCAAGTGGGTGTTCTCTCAATACTTCCACTTGTATGCTGCTAAGATCCATCCAATATTGGCTTTCTCCATAACAATGTGGGAGATTGTCAATTTTAGCCAGTTTATGATGATTTTTGTTGATTTGTTTGTATATCTCATAACTTATGGTAGATTTGAATTTCTAGCAACTATACTTTAGTTTGGGTTTTATTAATTGTCGAATTATTGATTGCATGTCATAAATTTGCAAAAATTACAGTTCTAAATTATGGTTTAGTCAAAATTTTATTGTTTTTTAAGGTTTTTGACTAGAAAAGAGTAGTAAGAGCTATAGTCTAGCAAAATCAAAAAAATTGAAGGCTGATACATTTCATTTTGAGTTAATGTTCAGTAAGTGGTTGCATGAGGGTTTTATATGACAAAACATGGTGATAAAAAAAACACCATGTTTTTTGAAGGTTTTTCCTACTTTTTAATGCATACAATTGTTGGAATATGTAAAAAAATTTCATGCATGTTTTTCAACATCCTTTGAAGCTGTCTAATTAGTATCAGTACAAAGAATGAACTGTAGAGGTCATGCAACACCAAAAATGGGCTGAAAATTGATGATTTTCATGCATTTAAATTGTAAACAGATTATCGATGAAGTTTATCCAATCCTTTTGGTAGTACTTTTAGCCTTTTGATCAAGCCATAGATGTCTGAATTTGGTGGTTGGAGGCTTGTGCTCTAATTCCAAAGATTGGTGATAAGTGCGCCCTCTTGAAAACAAGTTTTCACTCGTTCTTAACCCATATTGAGCTTCAAGAACTATACGAATGCTTCATGGGCCTCTAAGGGATTGTTATAGACTATTTATGATCTTTATTTGAGGGCATGAGAAGCCTAGCATACGTTTGCAAGAAATCACCCTATGCATCCTCCTATAATTTCTTTTGTTTACTCACACATGTGAAGTCAAGGTGGCATAATGACATGTCAATCATCTTGCTAACCCACTCTCCCTCTGTATTGTGCTTTACAACAACCAATTTGGTGCATTGTAGCTCAAAACATCATCGTTGGAAGTTTTGCTATTTTCAAAATGTAAAATTTGCAAGAATCTTAAATATTTTTGATGCATGTCTCTGTTTTTTCCTAACTTTAGTGTACAGTGCTTGTGAAAATTAGATGCATGACTATTCTTTGATTGATTCTGATATGCATGGATTGTTTTGAGTGGTTATACGCATGTACTCTAACGGTTCTGCCATAGACTAGTGTGAGTGGCTAGTGGATTTTTTAAAACTGAGTTTTCCATAAGAAATTTCGTAATCATGTTCGTGACTAATGTTATGTGCTTTGCATGTCAGTCTAACATTGGATTAGTGACATTAGGAATTGAAGAATATTTTCATTTCTCAATTTCGATTGCCTTATGTACTACTGATATTTTTGTCAGCATTTTGGAGTTATGTAAAATTTGTTAGAAAACAAATTTTTCGAAAATTTAAAATTTAAGTTTTGTCACATTATTAATGGAATGGGCTTAGATTAGTGAAATTGGAATAAGAGGAATTGGAAGTAAACTGGTGCTACAACAAGAATGAATCTATTCTATCAAGCCAGGCTCTCGAAGCCTATTTTAAATCATACAGAGCCCTTTAGGTTGATAGATGTAAATTTTTTCTTGTATGTATTCATTAAGGAAGGCTATATGGACGTTCATTTGGTGAATGTCCAAATCTTCTATAGCTGCTATAGGTAGTAGTGTTCGAATAGATTAATATTTTACTTTTGGACTGAATGTAATATATTCCATACGCAAGCACAAAGCCACAAACTCAGCAAGAAAGTATACCAACTTGAAAAAGTGAGTAGCACATAATTACTTACGTGGTCCTAAAATTCACAGAAGATAGAAGAGGGATGAGGGTTTAAGCATGCTTTAAGCATGGGAGTTCTCACTTGCATTTTCAGCTTTGACTATGAGGATAAGTTTACTCGGCCTAGCCTACAAATAAACCGTTACAAAACAACAAGTAAGACACTTGGTAAAATGAGATAAATAATGTTGTTAACGTACCTCCTTCCTGATCATATACCCGGTGCCATTGCAGCTTGATAAGAAGTACATAGCTGTCAAACTTCCAAACATTTTCTCTTCAAAAGCTCCTCGTTTGCCATCTCAAACCTAGAGCATATGTCTGTACCCTAGCATAGATAATGCAACTACTTACAAATTCTTTACCTTGCCCAAAGCCTATTGTTTTTATTTAGCCAAATGTTTTATAAGGTCTTTTGGATTTTTGAAGTTGGGTGAGAATTTAATGTAATGATTGCAAAGTTTTATTGTTATATTAATCATATAATCATGTAGCAAAGCACCACATATGGATCCAGAAATCATATATGATTTTGAATTTTATTTTTATGATAATGACATCATGAATGAGATATGTAAATAGGAACAATCACCACACCGTTTTAATTTGTGGTGATTGTTGCTTTAGATTCGTGATTATCCAGTTACAAAAACCAATTTACAAGAGTTTGTGTATAATTTTTGTTCTTGCAAACAAAGCATGTACAATAATTGGATCAACACAAATATCGACTGCATGGATTCATAATGACAAAGTGGTTAGTGACTAAATAATAAGATGTGTGATGAATTAGTTTTGTATGCATTTAGCAAAGGTGCTAAGCTGTTTAGTTTCAATTTGCACATTACAATCACATGTAAAATTATTTTTTTGCAAAGGTGCTCATGACAATGTGGTATATAGTAAATTATGTTGTATATATATAGTTAATCGTGTTTTCAAATACCACATCCCTAAAAAATTAATGTGCTTATTGTTGATTCATTACTGAAAAACAAGATCTGGAATCTTGTCGTAAATGCAAAGATTATTAACACCAAGTGGATATTCAAACTTAAGCTTAACCCAAATGGATCAATATGCATATTGAAAGTCAACTAGTGGTAAAGGTGGAATTGAAGAAGAAAATCAAAGAGGAAAAACGAAGGTTGAAAGCAGAAAAGAAAGAACAGCATAAAAAGAAGAGGAAAAGATCAAAAACTAAGGATCAATCTGCAGGTGAATTGGTTGAAGATGAGGGGCAAGTCCAAGCACAGAGGCATGGTCACAGAGCTGAGCAGCCCAAGGACAGGAATATGAGTACTGTGAACAAAACTAATTATCATGAGAGAAGACAAACTCCAAACTACATGCCTAGTAAAGGCGACGATAGATCAGTGGAAAAGTTGAAGTGGGGATGCTCTGATGTGAAGCATGCTCCTGCATCAGGTTCATCTAGAGAATTGAACAGAAGGTATCAACTGAAGCCATTGTCAGAAGAAGAAAGAAATGCCCGTTTGTTGGAGATGCAGGCAGATGCAGAACTGCACGAAGAACAAAGATGGAAACGATTGCAAAGAGCGTCTGCAAATGATGCACTGCAAGAGAAAAGGGACTCCATAAGAACAGGTCGGAGCTTTATTGATGACACAAATAAGAGTGTCTATGGAGCTGGAAAAGGTGGGAGTTCTACAGTGGAAGAAAGTATTAGGCGGCGAGCTCACTACAGGGAAAGGCATTCTGCTGATGGACATGCAAATGCATTTAGAAGATAATTTATGCTCTGAGTTAATTTACTACTTCTTGGCAAGTTCGGGCTACATGACATGTTAAACTCAACTAGAGTTGCTTGGATCAACCACCTGAAGAAGAATGAATTGCTTTCATGGTCTGTGGTTATTTGCTACTTGGCAAGTTCTGGCTACATGACATGTTTAACTCAACTAGAGCTGATAGAGTTGATTTAATGAGTTGCAGCTACTGCTGCAATTCACGATCAAATCTTTTCCAGACGACAGACTGACATTGCAGATCTGATATTGATTTAATGCGGAATAAACGAAAACATACATGTATGAAAAACAGAATAGCCGCACTTGTAACAACTGTAAGCAAAGCATTCACAGAGTTTGCAGATCGCACACTGTTGGGCGTGAGGCGGAAATCATATATATACTATCAGAAATGAGTTTTCCATCAAAATCTTTGAGTACAACGCGCTACCGCAAGAGAGTGACTCTCTCTCTCACGAGTTACTAGTGTCACTTGCTAGTGCACTTACGCCTCTACTCAGTTAGGGTTTAACTGAGTATGGCTAGTGCACTGAGTATGGCTAGTTAGGGTTTATGGCTTAGTGCACTTAAGCCATACTCTTGGCATTTTTTCAACCTACGTTATCTCTCATGTTGATCCTTTATGTAAGGATCGGAGAAGTGATTAACCTAATCTGCACTAATCAAAAGAACTTATTATGCTAGTTCTAACTAATTCTGGTTGCCCGTCGTTGTCTTCCGTGCATGTCTTCACGCGCTGGGAGCGTGAAAATGCGGTGCTATCGTAGCCGCATAGTGACCGTAGTTGAAGCCATTGCGATGCCTTCCGGGCCTCGATGTGGCAGCTTCAGTCGCATGGGGACCGTAGCCGAAGCTAGTGCGGTGCTCCAGCGGTCCTTCGCGGTCGTGAGTGCAGCCGCATATTGACTGCATAGACGCGCTACTGCGGTATGCCTTCGGTCGGGGCTACTTCGCAATGTGGTTGTAGCTTGACTGCTACGATGTGGTTGTGATGCCTCGATGGTGCCTCGACGATGGTTGTTTACCTATGTATTGTGACCGTTTGCGGTCGTGTTTTGGACCTTGCGGTGCAGTTGTGGTTAGAGCCTGTTGGAACTTTACATTCATTTCTGCAGGTCACAAAACATGAACGCTTTGACACAAGGAACCTTCAGTTCCTTCAGCTCCCTCTCAAACCGGATATTTTTGTGATTCCCAGGCTTGCTCTCTGCCTTTCAAACATTGCTTTACTCAAAGGCTTTGTGAATATGTCAGCTACCATCTGCTTAGTTGGAACGAACATGCTCTTCAATCTGTCTCTCTCAACCAAATCCCTGATCAGGTGATACTTAATCGCAATGTGTTTCATTCTGGAATGAAACACATGATCTTTTGTCAGATGTATAGCGGATGTATTATCTGTAGAGAATCAATGGCTCATCATTGTTCTCTCCCAATCCATCTAAGAACTCTTTGAGCTATGTCAGTTCATTAGCCATCTTGGCCGTAGCAACGTATTCTGCCTCACAGGATGATTGGGCAGTTTTGGTCTGTTTCTTACTGACCCATAGAACAGCGGCGTCTGCTGCTATAGTGCAGCATCCTGATACTCTCTTGTTGTTATCTTTTATGGATGCCCAACTTGCATCGCTGTACGACTTCACCTGAAATCCTGCTTTCCGAGAATAGTGAAGGCCGCAGTCTTTTGTGTGTTGAAGGTACTGTATGATCCTCTTGGCCAGTGTACAGGACCTGGATTGATATGAAATTGGCTCATTCTAAACACTGCGTAAGCAATGTCCGGCCTCGTATTATCCGCCAAGTACATCAAATAACCGAGGCTTCTTGAGCATTGCTTCCTATTCTTTTTGGTTTTTAGGACAATCGTCGTTGGTCATAATTGTACCAGACACCGTTGGAGTATTTACTCCTTTGCAGTCTGTCATGTGGAAATCATCAATAATTTTCTGAGTGTACCTTGATTGGTGTAGATACAGTCTACCACTCTCAAGGTCTCTATAAATCTGCAATCCCAGGTAGCAACATGCTTCTCTTAGGTCTCATATTTCAAAGTGCTTGGAAATATCTTCCTTCACTTGTGCAATCAGCTTATCGGTCCTTGATAGGATCAATGTGTTGTCTACATAGACACCAATGATGATGATTTCTCCATCTATGACTTTTACGTAGACATTATAGTCGGCTATTAAAGGTTGGAAACCCATGGATCCAAGAGCATGATCCTTCTTCTTGTACCACAATCTCGCAAATTGTTTTAGTCCGTAGATGCTTTTATGCATCCGATAGGCGTAATCGGCAAATGGTTGACAGGTAAATCTTTGTGCTTGATCCATGTAGAGCTCTTCTTTGAGTTCTCCATGCAGGAACATTGTCTTCTCATCTACAATATGGATTTTCAAACTGTAGGCTGCTGCATATGCAATCAACAGGCGTAGGATGCGTGTTTGAAAACTGGAGAAAAGGTCTCAGTATAATCAACTCCATACTTCTGCGAAAAGCCGTTTGCAACGAGCCTTGCCTTGTATTTTGACACCTTGCCGTCTGGTCCATACTTGTATTTGTAGATTCATTTGCATTTGACAAGCTTCCTGTCATCTAGCATGGGTTCAAGTATTCACACCTTGTTTTACTCCATAGAGTTTATTTCTTCTTCCATGGCTTCTATTTATTTGTCCCTGTCTGGACTGTCAATGGCTTTATCATATGTCTGAGGTTCACCTCTAGAGCCGCAAAACTCTTCTGTTGTAGAGGTTGAGCTGTCTGCGCCATATCTGACGGGTGATCTTCTTTCTCTTGCAGATCTTCTTAGAGATTGCGATGGTGCCTCAATCGCTTTGCCTTTGTCCTTTTGATTGATTGTAGAACCATTGTGTGTACCAAACGTGCTAGGTACAGGGGACTCCGCGATCTGTTCATCGTCTGAATTGTCATTCAATTCATTTGGTATGTGAACATCTTGATCAGAATGTTCATGGTCTGCTCCCTCCGTCTGTGTGGGCAGATCATAATACTTATTGGTACGAATCTCATAACCAATTGGATCTCTGTTGGCCATTGTTATTGCTTCATCAAACTTTACATCTTTGATAGTTTTGACTTCTCTGGCCTTAGGCATATGAATCATAGCCTACAAGAAAATTTTGCTCCGCTTTTTCATCTAATTTCTTTCTTTTTTGATCTAGTGCCAGACTTGGCTTGTTGCCCTACCAGACTTTATGTGGAGTGGTGGTATAGGGAATGCCAGACCAGACTTTATGTGGAGTGGTGGTATATGGAATGACAGATTTCCCTGTCCTGTTTTGTAGGTAGTTGGCTGTAGCTACTGCCTCAGCCCATAGCCATTTAGATGCCTTTGAATAAGCCATCATGTATCTTGCAGCTTCCATGAGAGTTCGATTTCTCCTCTTTGCTACACCATTATATTGTGGTGTATAGATTGTTGTCTTCAAATGTAGGATACCATGGCTGCTACAAAATTCTGCAAACCGTTTGGAGACATACTTGTTGGAATTCTATGCTCAAGCCCAATTCTATTAGGTAATGTGCATCTTGGAAGGTTCTTGTTTACATCTATTCTTGAAAACAACAAAAAGAAGGAAAAAGGCTTGAAGTTTTGTACAGAAGATCGAAAAATTATGGATTGAATTTTTCCGACCCAAGCGTGTTTTTCAACCCAATGAATATCCCATCAAAGAGAGATTTTCCTACCTTGGATCGGATCAGATCGAGGAGGAAAATATCTGGGCGTCTTTGACCCTGGATCAGATCGGATCGGGTCTAATTTATCCGGGCATCTTCAACCCTGGATCGGAGATCAGGTCTAATAAATCCGACCCTTTTTAAATTATCTGACCTTGCGTGTAAATCCAACCCTTAGTTAATTTTTCGATACCCAAAAGTTACAATTTTTTAATACGGGATCGACTCAAAAAATTTGTAATTTTTCGAGTCACTGTAATTTTTGAGTTAGTGTAAAGTTTCCGAGTCTTTGTTATTTTTTGAGTCTTTGTAAATTCCGATACTGTCAACTCAGAAATCCGACCCACGTCGCGACGTTGACAGCCCGTCTACTTCTGTACACAACTCTTTGGCAAAAACGACGGCTACCTACTGCGAGAGAAATGTAGTTAATTAAGTAGGTCAATGTAAGCTTTCAACATACTGATCATCTGACTTCCAATCATCAAGGAAGATCTACTAGAGTCAACATTTTGATCAGGTTATTATTCTGCAGGCGTTATGTAGTAGTTTGCAGTTTCTCTTATGAGTTAGCCATCAACGAACTCAGCTAAAGTTTGTTTTTGAGCGCCCATTGATTTGCGCACAACTTCACGTTCTTGTACTCCATTTTGATAATTATCAAAGTGCAAGTTTTTGTCTACATTCTAGTTCTATTGTGCATTGTTGTATTGTTCGATCCATCTTGAATGCATTATTGATAACTGCCGCACTTCCGATCCACTACACCACCTACTCCACTTCTGCTGCACCACATTTCCATTGATTCTCGACATGGTATCTGAGCATCTGTTTCTATCAGAGCTCTACTAATCCGATATCATCTCGATTTCTCTGATTTTCCAACATGGTATCAGAGCGGGTGGCTCAGTAATCTACAATTTTCATTGCGGATTTAGACTTGTTTCTACCAAGACCTCATCTCAGCAAGTGCACAGCCAATAGTTTTTTGATATCGTTGTTTCTATCAATGATCTCGCTACAATACCCAAATGCATCCATCTTCTAGTTTCTCTCTGATTGACAAGCTTGATGGAGAGAACTACCATCTCTGGAAGTTCAAGATGAAAGTCACTCTACTAGCCAAAGAACTATGGGACATAATTGATGGGACTGAAATCAAACCAGAGGTTGATGCAGCTAGCATCACCAAATGGAGACAACGAAATGGCAAGGCTTTTGCTTTAATCAGTCTGACTATCAGAGACTCCCAAATCAGTCATATCCGATCTGCACAGACTGCTAAGGATGCTTCGGACATCCTAGCAATTCTCTATGACATCAGAGATGTCACTTCAATTTTTTTTTACATATTCCAACAATTGTATGCATTAAAAAGTAGGAAAAACCTTCAAAAAACATGGTGTTTTTTATAATTTTTTGAGTTTTTCACCATGTTTTGTCATATAAAACCCTCATGCAACCATTACTGAACATTAACTCAAAATGAAATGTATCAGCCTTCAATTGTTTTGATTTTTAGACTATAGCTCTTACTACTCTTTTCTAGTTAAAAACCTTCAAAAACAGTAAAATTTGACTAAACCATAATTTAGAATTGTAATTTTTGCAAATTTCTGACATGCAATCATTAATTCAGCAATTAATGAAACCCATACTGTTGGTACATTTGCTAGAAATTCAAATCTACCATAAGTTATGAGATATACAAACAAATCAAAATCATCATAAACTGGCTAAAATTGACAATCTCCCATATTGTTATGGAGAAAGCCAATATTGGATGGATCTTAGCAACATACAAGTGGAAGTATTGAGAGAACACCCACTTGGAGGCTTGTTCACCACCAACATGAGAAAATCGATGGATCTCCACCAAAAAGTTGATGAAAAGCTTCATAGCTCCAATTCCTTCAATCTTCAAAAGCCTAGCTCTAATACCATCGTAAGGAGAAACACCTCCAAAATCCTGCTTACAAGAGACACACAAAGGAATGATAGTGGATCAAAGTACCCAAACATCTTAATTAAACTAAAGAAAGATCCATATCTTATAATTCATCCAACAATGGATTTGTGTGAAATTATGTGGCTATGGCACCAAAATCTCATCTAATTACATCTAAAGAAGAAATTCTTCACACTCAAAATGTCTGATGCAGACACCAGTTCCAGCCATCTCAATACATTCAAAAACCTCATATGGAGCAAATGACTGCAATAGGATCGAACACTAAAGATTCAGATGCAGTAATGACTCTTTTATCGAGTCTCCCTAAAACCTATGAAACATGGGTCATGGCTATTTCAACCTAGCAGCAACTTACTCTATCAAGAGTCATTTCTATGGTGTTACAAGAGGAGATCAGAAGGAATGCAACCTCTTCAGGCTCATGATCAGATTCCATTGCTCTATACACAAACAAAAATCAGAAAAATAAAAAAAGATCCCCAAAGTCAGCTTTTCTTGACAGAAAGAGCAATTTGCAGTCTGGGTCAAATTTTAACTCTAGGTCAAATTTTTGACTCAGGGTCGAATTTTGGCTCAGGGTCGAATTATAATTCTTCTTCATCATTTCAGCTAAAGCAGAACCTGTTTCGCAAATACTATAAGAGGACTGGTCATCTCATCAAGGACTGTAGAACACTCAAGTACAACAACGAAAAGGAGATGTAGTTCCAACAACAAGCAAATGCTGCCTCAACCAGTTACTCAATCCAACATGAAGAGGAAGATGAAGCTGCATTTTTACCAAAGTCGAAGAACAACATGATGTCGATTCCTAGTATTTGGACTTAGGTGCAACACAACAGATGACTCACCATCGAGACTGGTTCCATGACTACAAGTCAAAAACCCATTCTAAAGTTGTGCAACTTGGAGACAACTCAACTCATTGCATTGAGGGTGAAGGAACAGTCAAGATCATGTAATGTTTTTGTCCAATGTTCTTCACATCCCAAATCTAACCAAAAACCTGCTCTTAGTTAGCGAAATCACAGATTCAGGTCAAAGGGTCAAATTCAATAGACAAGGCTACACTATTCTTGACGAATCTAGAAAAGTTTTTTGCTTTCAGTAGAAGGTGTGACAATTTGTACAAACTTAGTCACTCCTATTCTACAAGTAGTAAATCTCTTTTTACTACTACTTTTGATTCAAATGATATGTTGTGGCATCACAAATTAGGCCATTTAAATTCCAGTTGTATTCAACAAATGTTGAAATAGAACTTAGGACAAGATTTGCCTGTCATTAGCAAATCTGATACTCTATGTAAAAGCTGTATTTCTAGCAAACATATTAGAAGTTCAATCATTTCAGATCCAAAATGTACCTCTAGAAATTTGCTAGATCTTGTTCACATGGACATTTATGGTCCTATGTAGATTATTTCCACAAGGGGAGCTGTCTATTTGCTGACTATTATTGATGACTTCTCTTGGAGGATTGCAACATATTATATGAAGAACAAATCCGATACTCTCAAGTTCTTCATGCAGTTCAAGGCATCATCAGAAAAATCGACCAAGAGAATAATCAAAGCTCTACACTCTGATGCAGGGGAGGTATTTATCTCCAACAATTTCAAAGATTTTTGCAAAGCAACCGGAATACAACAACATTTTACAACAAGTTTACCTTAGACGAATGGTGTAGCTAAATGGTAGACGCATGTTGGCCCATGCATCTCCTTTAAAGAAGTTTTGGACAAAAGCTACTACAGTAGCCTATCTTCAAAATCGATCCATTTTAGAGGCCTTGAATGGCAAGACACCTTATCAGGTGTGGACAAGATCGAAGCCATCACTCAACCATATCAGAGTGTTTGGATGTATTGCTCTCAGTCAGATTCCTGCTGATTTCCAGAAAAATCCGACTCGAGGATCGAACAGTCAACAAAGCAAAGACAAGGACACCGACATTTTTTTTTTACTACAAAGGAGCCTATATAAAGGTAGGACAAACAATTTCTTCCCACATTAATTCTTTGGTAGTTGTCTCTTCAATGATTGATTCAATACACTTTTCAATTTTGTCATATGTTGGAAAAGCCTTTCATACCCCCCCCCCCCTCCCCCCCTCTCTCTCTCTCTCTCTCACACACACACACACACACACACACACACACACACACACACACACACACACACACACACACACATTCATTGATATTTTTTTTTATGTATATATATATTTTTGTTTTATTGTTACTCCTAGCTCATGACCACAAGCATATGTTGTTGCCAAAAAAGATTTGTTGATTATGTTATTCACAACTTTCATTAGAAAAAAAAAATTCAATAATTTTTTTGTGGCTAAAACATAAATTGAACCTTCAGATTTTTATGATTTCCCATCCGATATTTCTACATTTGGACAGGAGTGATCTACAATGCTCCTTAAGTTGACTTTTTGCACATGAAATGCATGAAATCAATGATGGATCAACTCGCGCATAACCAATGAATTTAGCTAAAGCAGGAGATGAAGAGAAGATAATACATGTGGGAACCTATTCTTGAAGATGTGAAAATTGATGGTCAAATTCAAAGATTGTTTTGATTGGTCCTACAAAGATTTGAAGGGAATTCCCACTTCATTGGTACCATATGCTATTTCAAAAGTGAGCTGATTTTATCGTTGTAATTCAAACTATACCAAGTTGATCAAGAAAGAATTACAAAAGCTATTGGATGTTGATTTCATTTACGAAAACGAGCATAGAAAATGGGTATCATCGATCGTAGTTGTACCAAAGAAAAATGGCAAGATGCGCATCTACGTGAATTTGAACGCTTGAATGCAGTATTGGGCAAGAGGACCTTCCATAAGTTTTCCACTAACTTATGAGATCAGTCTTCTAACTTGCCATTCTAAGTCTTACAACTTCTAACTTAGAAATTTGAGTCTCTAAACCTAGAACTTAAGTTAACTTGGAATCTTTTATTTCTAAGCTCAAGTTTTTTAGTTTAGAAGTTTAGAACTTATTAAGATTCTACTCATGGTCTTATAACACACATGCCATGGTAAAAGTTTATTAACAAGTACTCACATGTGGTCTCAAGTTTTAGAGATCAAAGACAGAGAAATCGACCAGATACCCGCACTTGGTGACCAACCCATGTTTGGTCGAGTGCCCTACATCTTGCAGACACTGCCCAAGTTTGGCCCCAGTGGAGCGATAAACACACCATTTTTAAATTTTTTTTTTTTTTAGAAAATTGATTTTTTATTCACAAAAACTTGTCCAACATTTTTGCCCCAAGCCTTTTTGATTGACATGCCATTTTTTGTCCTATGAATATTTTGTACATATGTTAAAACAAAACCAATATGGTTAACTTGTGTGTGTGTGTGTGTGGAGGCCCACTAAAAATCCCAGTGCTCGCACTTAGGCATCACAGGTGCCTCTTTACTCGAAACTTGCCAAAAATCCTGATGCTCGTACTTGGGGCACAGCTCGTGCCTGCATGCTCATGCTCGAAACTAAAAGAAATCAAGATTTTTTTAGGGTTTACAAATTTGTAGTGGGCATTTGCTGCCCCACCTACAATGCACGTCCACCTTTAGGGGCCAAGCCACATGTGAAAAGGCGCTAAGCCTCTAATAAGGCTTAATTGGTGGGATCTTGCAATGCTTGGACCGGGGGGGGGGGGGGGGCCCTATAGCACGTCCACAGCGGACGTGAAACCCTTATATATAATATACGCCTAATCTTTTTGGATTCCGCGCTTTCCCTTCTCTTTTGCCATTTCCTTTGTTTTTCCCTCCTTTCCTTTCCTTTCCTTTCTCGTTTGTGGGTGGGAGAGAGCGCGTTCTTGTTGAAGGTGACGACGCGCAGACACGCCTGCCTGCTACCTGTAGGATCCTCATGCTGTGGAACATTTGTAGCTCCGGGGATGGTGTGTTCAGTCCCTTGAAACGGCTTTCATTTTTTTCAGGCGGTTTTAGAGCCGTCTTGCGACTCTGATCTTGGTCTGGGGTCCGCAAGCAGCAAGGGTTTGAACAGAGGCCTTGTTTTAGCTTGCAGCAGCAGCATTATTTATATCGAATGTCGGAAATATGTGCTGAGACTATGATGCTGCTCTTAGATTGTATTGGCATCGTGTGTTTTTTGGGGTATCATATTCGAACACGGACAACCGCAGTGAGAAAACACACTGTTTAGTTTAAATTGGATGCTCCATTTTGGCTCCGTTTACAACCATAGTCATAATAAACAAAGCAGGCAGTTATACCGTGTAAGATAATGACCGTCTCACAGCCTTGTCGTATCTGGAAAGTGAAGAGATATAGAGGCTGAAATTTTCTTTTGTAAAGATAGACCTGTGCAATGAAGAATTTATGTGAGTGGTATTTTTATGGATTACGAAGTAAAGGATGCTGAAGGTTAAGGAGGGCAGAAATTTATGGAACTGCATGTAGTGTGATGAAATCGTTTTAGGGTAGAATATGGACTGTCAGAGTTTCCAAGGATGAAGGACAGGCCTTGCAGAACGTTGCATTGAAATGTGGCTAGTTATCACAGTATGATGAACATGATCTTGCAAGTCAGTAGCTTATTAAATTAGCTGGAGTTGCATTTTGCACTGAGAGGAATGGAGCAGCTTGTTAACTTTGTCATCAGACCACCCAGGTATTTCTCGCATATAACTATTATACAATACTAAGGTTTTTTTTTCCTTTTTACGTGGTTGGTATGAACCTATTTTGCTATACAATCAGTTAGGAGCTCCAGTTGCTGAGCATGATTGTATTCCACATTCGTTCTTGTTTTGCTGCTTAAGACAACGATTGTCTTGCACATCATAATTGCATAATGCGTTCTGGAAATCTGTCCTGGAATGCAGTGAACCGCTGTTTTTTCCCCATTATAGGGTTGAAAGAGCAGATTTTGACATGGGCAGTCTGATGGTGATTTTTCAATTTTTTTTTTGAGCACCATAGGACCCTATTATTGCCAGATACTCTGCACTGTACCATAGAAGCACAGAGTTCTGGAATGTTGCGTTCTGGGAGTGTTCCGGAATGGTTTAGGGATCCAGGAGCGTTCCAGATCAGAAAGTTACAATTTTCTTTTTTTTGTTTATTTTTTTGATCTATGGGTGGGAAGAAACAACATTTAGGGATGTAAAAAAATTTCCAAACTTCTATCAGAATACAGTGCTAATGGAAATTGATCCACATTCCACACATGCCTCATGGGAATGATCTTTGAGGCAGGATCTTGTTAACAAACTCTACCCATGATGGTTTTGTACTTGGTCTGTTCCTCTGTTTCTATCTGATTTGAGATGATGGTGGGTCTGTCCCTTAAAAAGCTAGCCTAGAGGAACTCTGCCCCTACATGTGAGTTTGGAAAGCAAAAATATGAGAGATGAATGGCGGCCTTGCTTTGCTCCAATCATGCAACAGATTTCACATGTAAAATGATTGTGAACTTGATTTCTCGTAATATTGTACGTTTTCTACTGATGCCTCAACTCTTCCAGCACTCGATTGCTTCCATTCATGGCTCCCAAAATTCCTTTCTTACAATTGTGTTAAATGCTTTTCGAGAGTATGCAAGCAATAAAAGAAGACCGCTAATCTATACACCTCTTTCAATAATAACCCTAAATGGACAAGATGATCTATCACATAGTGAGACAAACAACTTCATTGGTCAAGAGAGCTCACATATATCTAACAGAATTAGAGGTTCAATGAACCACGATTTGCTGGCAAACGAATCTCCTTTTTTCAATGAATATTTGAGTCCAAATCGGACCCCAGCTTTTTTCTCTCCAACATAGTGCCCTGGAAATGGGCCTTTGCAGGCTGTTATAAAAAAATTTACAGGTTTTTTTCTGACAGCGTTTCGGAACAGGTCCGGAAGGCCGTTCCAGTGCAACTTAGCACTGTACATGACCTATTTTTGCCAGATACAGTGCACTGGGAATCTTTTAGATTAGGGACTATATGACCCTAGAAATATGTCCGAAATTTTTTATGGACTGTAGAACCCTAGTTTATTGGTATTCAAGAAAGTTGGCAAAGTACAGGAATGGAACTGGCATCTTTTCCCAAAAAACCGATATCTTAAATACTCGACAGTTTTTTATAAAGGCATATTAACCTTTTTATGTGTAATAGTCCTTAGAAAACCGGGAAGCCAGTGATTGCGTTGATAGTTGCCAATGAAATTGCCAAAAAGCCAGTACCAGCATCTTTTAGGGACATGTCATCTCACCTTTCAAGCAAAAGGATCTTGGTGACACAACTCTTGGTGATTACAGAACAAAAATAAAAAACCAGCATCATGAAATTCTTGACGGTGTTTTAGAAAGGGATATTAATCCTTTTATGAGTAAGTCTTTAGAGAACTGGAAAGACAATGAAATTGCATCTTTGTCCAAAAACCGGCATGAAAAAATTAAATAGATTGCCCATATCAAAATCTGATTGCCTATGTTGAATGTTTGCAATTTTTTTAAAACTTTAAGAATTTGATTTTCATAACAAAAATATGCATTGAACATATATTTATAATCTGATTGCATATACTGAATATTTGTAAATTTTTTAAAACTTAAAAGAATTTGTTTTGAATGTTAAAAATCTGCATTAATTATATATTTATAACAAATTAACAATGTTGCAGCGAATCGCGATCTGTTGCAAAACGTTCCGGAACGTGCGTTCCGGAATGTCAACGATCCGCGACCCGCGACCAGGATCACATTTTTTTTTTGTGTGAGAAAAAGACTATGATATGGGCTAAGCCCTCCGTCCCACACTAGTTATTCTAGCAGAGTTTGCAGCCCCACCACTACAACTTGATGCAATTTTTCGTCTTATCACATATATACAACGCCTCAGATTGCTTTCCATGGATGCACAGAGATACACAATAGGCGGCACTCACGTCATCTCAGCACCTTCATAGTCAGGGCTATCGTTTATCATGGTTTTCGCAGGCATCACGGTTACTTAACAGCCTTGGCATCTATATGGTGGACCTCCCATCGAGCACCCACGACGATATTAGATGTTTTCTCCATAGAGCATATCTTGGTTGATCATGGCAGGGCTAGTTAGGGGTCAAACCTGACTATTATCGAACTCATTTCTTGGAGATGGATGCAATGGGTCTCCAAGGTCTACCACGCTACTTAGACTCAGGATTATCCCATGGTTTGAGATTTACACTGGGTCAGCTCCGATTCTCATCACATCAACTTCAGATTGAGACTGGACGTTTTCAGGGTGCCTCGCTAGACGAAAGGATCTGCTAGATATGTTCTTTGTCTGAGGTGGAGTCTGAGGAGCACTTTTGCTTAAGATGCCTAGTCTACTATGAGATCAGAGGGAGGTACCATTGCCTTTTTTGAGATGCTCACGTCACATTGCAATCCATTATAGCATATGAGGATCCACTTTGAGCTGCACTCATGGTCAAAGAGATGTTTTTAGTACGACAAGATCTGTGTTAGCCACCGACTCACTGTGACACACAACACCAGATCACATCGTTCTTCACCCGTAGGAGACCGCGGATAAATCTTGGCTTAGATGACAGTGATGACGATAGTGACCTTTCTCGACATAGAGACTTGAGACAACACACTACCCAGACTCGTATTGTTAGCAGAGCCATTGCTTAGAGACGACCTCCTCGACGACGTTAGCAACATTTATTAGGCCCACCTCCAGGCGTTATACCCATTACATGTTTCTTTGGTAGCAACAGCATTTGAGGATAACATGATGTACCATTATCTTTAGACTTATATTGGCAGTTCGACATTCTTATATTAGATGTACTTTATCACTAGCAATTATGTTGCACATGCTTTTCTTTATTGTTTTGGAGACGTTTCATACGCTCTCGATTGTACCACACACTTGATATGCACTCTTTCCTCTTATATGCCTTTTGGCATGGAAAAGACATTAATAATCTTTCTCTATCCCCCCCCCCTTCCCCCCCCCCCCTCTCTCTCAGTCATACCCTATTGTTCTAGTTCAAAATGTATGTCTTTCTAAGATTAGGAATGTACATTGATAGGAACTAGGAGAATCCATCATTAATAAGGAGTTTTCAGATTTGATGGCTTGCTGGTTTTTCAGATTAGGAGAAGATAAGATTAGTTGCTTGCTATCTTGTATGCAATTTCATGCATGGAGAAGCGCCGTTTACGCTTTAGTAGCTACCATTTGGCTGGCTTTAGTCTTTACAGGGCTTCAAGTAATGCTATCTTGAAAATTCTAAGGCAACAGCACATAGAACATGCATAAATTATTCACGAAAGTACATTCACATGTAAAGGCAACTCATGATGAAAACACTAAGTAAAATTATGGCTTGCTCTTGGGTAGAGAGAGAATACATGCATGAGCTCTTGGGTACAGAGAGAAAGCAACAAAAAGTGTGTATGTAGAATCTCACAATCTCTCCGAAAAACTAAGTGTAGAATCACTCTCTCCCTCTCTCAAGTATGAATTCAAGGTCAAAGAGTTGTAGTCAACATCATGAAAATCAAGATCACAAAATAGGCAAGAGTGTTGATTATCAAGATTTTGCATTCTAGGTTGACTAGTCCACAAACTATGATCTTTTTGCATGATAGATCTAATCTTGTAATCAAAGGCTATCTTGATCCTATTGAGGCTACATACTTGCTCAAGGATGTAAGTGTCCTTTGTGGATGATTCACTTTAATCTCATGAGAAGTTCACAAAGTGACTCACAATGAAAAAACATGTTTTTTCACACTATGAATGACTATCTCATTCTTGCTCTTACAAGATCCAAGGGCATACATTTGATGACACAACCACTTGCTTTCTAAATGATTTAGAACCTGATCTAAGCCATTAATGACATGAGATATGTTCATACAAGAGGCATCATACAAAACTAGCATTGCCTCACTTGAACTTTGAGATGTAGAAATCTCATCAAAGCAAGATGGTACATGAAATAATAGAAGAGAAGCAAAAGTGGATGTGTTGGAGTAGATACCACGTGAAAATTGCCCCTCTTTCCTGTGAGTTGTGAGCCACATTGACTCGGCCTTGCCTGTTGAAAATCTCCTTGACACCATGAGTTGGAATGACTCCTCCTCAAGCCTTGTCTTTCCCCATCATGCTCTTGGATTGTTGGTAGACATGAGGATCTCACCATCATCCTCTTGATAGAGATGAGCTAATGCAAGAGCACATAGACCATGCATAAATCAAATCATTCACGAAAGTACATTCACATGTAAAGGCAACTCATGATGAAAACACTAAGTAAAATTATGGCTTGCTCTCGGGTAGAGAGAGAATACATGCATGAGCCCTCGGGTACAGAGAGAAAGCAACAAAAAGTGTGTATGTAGAATCTCACAATCTCTCCAAAAAACTAATTGTAGAATCACTCTCTCCCTCTCTCAAGTAGAAATTCAAGGTCAAAGAGTTGTAGTCAACATCATTTTGATTGGACCCCTTGCATATCTCCTCGTAATTTGATTGGTTTAGTGACATAAGGACCCTTGATTATGATTGGACCAATTTCATGGATCTGTCACTTTTGATTGGTCACATGACTTCATGACAACACATAGGAAAGTGTTACTAGCCCTCTACTATCATGCCATGTGCCTAACCTACCTCAAGCTAGGTCACACACCAAAATTGGCCTAATCACCTACTAACATGTGTGCATGTGGGAGAAAAGTCAAAATACCCCCCAAACTCAAGATTAAGGCCTATTGACTATTCAAACTCTTCATAAATGAACTAAAAAGATTATGGCTACCCTCCACACGTGGGAACATGCTGAGATTTCACTATGTACGTGATATTGCAAAAGATCAAGCTAGATTTTGCCTATTTTTCACAACTCCAACAATGAGGAGTTTTTAGATTTGAACGCTGTTGGTTTTTCAGATTAGGAGTGCCTCCCTCTGAAATTTAGGCAACCTTGTATGCATATACGTATATATGATGTAATACATACATATATCTAGCGTAAGAATCTGTGTTGAATTTTCCTACAGCTATGTTTTTGATAAACGGTGAATGGTATATCAAATTAGTAGTCAAAAACTTTGTGGGCAATCTACATAAAATTTAATTTTGCATTTTATTTCATACATTCAAGGACTACTCTAGACTTAATATCAATTTCCAAGGTCGATTTCTGTTCTGATTAGATTCCAGATGGTTTACTTTGAAATGCATAAGTGAGATCAACCAAATCTTTGATTGTGTTTATTAAAAATGAGTGTTTTGTAACACATTGATTTCTCTTCATGATAGGAATTATGGTGCTTAGTTGACTTAGTTGAGTTCATTGGTCCTTTTTTAAGATTTGTTACAAACTTTATTTTGTCTGTTGATTTTGTTCAAATGAGACATTTGATTTTTCCTGGGATCAATGAATAAATGAAACATTTGTGTTTATGAATTTAGTTGATGCTGAAAGTGCATACTGTAAATGTAATTGAGGAGGATGCCTATGATGCATAAGTTCTTTTCTGATTCTTGGAAATGCTATAAATTTCAGGGCAGACTATAGTCCTTCACATGATTTGCTCGAGCAAGAGTTTGTTCTTAAAGGGCACAAGTATGAACGTAAAGATTTGGAGGTATTATTGTTGAAGAGCCTCATGGCTACCTTTTTTAGACACTTATTAAAATCAGTGCACGTCAATAAATATGGGGTATTATCCACATATTGTAACATGAGTCTGAAAATAGTTTGTATCTTGATCAACAGGTGCAAAACAGTCGAGGACATGCATTACAATGTAGTCATTATAAGCCTCAACGTGTACCTGAAGATACGTCACTTCCCTGTGTTATTTATTGCCATGGAAATAGGTGCGTGAAGCTGCATAGTCATTTTCCTTGGTGAAAAGGTGCTCTCTGCTATATTTAATGTTGCAAGTTGATTAAAATCAATAAATTATGAATTGAGCAAGATGTTGATTCAAACTTGTTTTGAGTTGACTTTCAAGTTATCCAAATTTGAAGGAGTGAGTTGTATCTTTTGTGCATCACTCTTCTGATGTGTATGAAATTCTTTTAATCTTTCAACCACTTCTGTAAATCATTGCTATCAGGTGAACCAGAGCATATAGTAGGCTGAATTCTATCCTTAAAATCACAATTAAGAGATGTTTCGTGTATCTCACATTACGAGGCCAAAATGGACCTTCAGAAGTAATAGTAGGAATAGACTCCAAACCTAGAGTAGAGCTTGAAGAAATATGCTAAGATGAATACTAGGGGACCCTAGAAGACAGCTGTGCCCGCATATCACTAAAATGCTCCTTAATATCCATATGTGCTAGGTACTCTTGGAACCTCTGAGTATGACGTGCTATCATCACAGGGTGCCTCATCTGCCTTCTCATCCACCTTTGCAAGAGTCTCCTCAACAGAAGGTTGTTTGTCACTTATGGAAGCTCTAGAAGTCATGATGAGACATATGCCTCGGAAATCTAGTAGCCGCTGCAATATGTACTGCCCAACAAGATATTAGAGGTGATGAGTGATTGATGAACATTACACTTCGAAGGTTTTTCGTCAAAGTAGGACTGCTAACCTCTGTTGTGGGCACAAATGTGGATTTACTGTGTATGGAAAGAAGAAAAATTAGATGGATATCGGTCACATGGATGTAGTAAGTGGCCAGCTAGCTCAAAATCAGTCTATCATAAGTTGTGAGGTGATGGGATAGGCGAACAATGGAAGTAATGAGCCATAGTAAGGCAGCCAAATGATATTCTCCTTAAAAGTTGCAATGAAGCAAGGTGATGTTGATTAAACAGGGCTGAAAAAAGCTCCCACAGGTGATATACTCTGTATTGATGATGAGAAAAGAGGTCCGAGAGCAAAGAATAGCAAGAAATGAAGTTTTATAAGGCCGAAAGAGCTGTCAATCCACTATCCTCGCGACGATGAATCGCTAGAAGGCTCCTCTCTGTTGAAATGTTACAATTTTTTAGTATCAATCGACACTGTAAAAAAAAATTGACAACAAACGTGACTAGAGAGGTAAGTGAGGTCGTATCCTCCAGCTATGAACATTAGATGATGTGTAAGTCCCACAATGAGCTGAAAAATAGTTTAGATGGGCTTTAAATATCAGCCTTTGAATGATGAGAAATAGGTACAGTAGAAACCTACAATGCTCAGAAAGTTTCTCTCCTCCAGCGATGGACCGTTGGAAGGTTGAAAAGTTGGCCTTCTTCCAGCGAAGGACCTTTGGATACTTCCCTCTCAACGATGTGCTGATACCTTCCTCGTCTACCAATGACCTGCTAGATAGCAATACAATAAGACGATCTCTTCCAGCCTTGGAAAGTGCTCTGTACAAAGTTATGAACCAAAAATTTGATGGTCATACAACGACTTCAACTAAGATTGATATACAAGCAACAGGAACCTGAGCATGAAGTAGATACTGCTGATGAGTCACCTACAGAGAACCCAAGCAGGGAGCAAGTTGCAACGCATACCTCTTGGCCCTGTTGCCTGATACACATAGCCTTATCTGGTTACTCATCAATAATGGGGACCAAACATAATGAGCCATATAAAATAATGACTCAGCGCCCAAGTGATGATTGATCATGTAATAAGGTCCTAAGTGCATGCTCCTTAATTGGTTAATTGCAGATTACTTTGCATCTGTTCTGTCAAAAAGAGGCTCATGGGTCATCCAAATTCTTAATGCTTCATATGTAAGTATGGATGATGAAAAGAAAGGTCAGTAGCCAGTGCCAAATCTTTCGATGTAATGTCTATGCAGTGGCTGCCGAGCGGATGCTAATGAGGCTGCTATTATATTGCTTCCTTCAAATATCACAATATTTACTCTTGACTTTTCGGGCTCTGGTCTTTCAGATGGTGACTATGTCAGCTTGGGTTGGAATGAGGTAATTTCTTATATATGCCTCATAAGAGTTTGGTGTTTTCCTAGTATAGCATATGGGAGTTCTGAGAAGTAATTGTGAGCATGATGAAGCTATTCGTCTTTACATCTTTAAAATTTCTGCCAAGAGTTTCTAAATGGTTGCAGTTTGAAATATCAGGTTCTTTTGTCCTAGCATGGTACACTACACTATGTAAGTTTTAATTTGGGACTGCTCTGTGTAGTTTGATCATCTTGTGCAATGGCACTTTGTGTATCTTCTCTTTGTCAATTCTTGCAGGGTACCTCTGCATTGATTAGGCATTGCTATATTCTGCCTTTGTTGTACAGACTAAATATCATGTCCAAATATCATCTATCTTCACTTTAATGGCTAGATATGGAGAGAACATGTTTTTGATTGATATTGCTTTGCCTTCTAGATGGAAGATCTCAAAGCAGTTGTGTCATATTTGCGCACTGACAAACAAGTGTCTCGCATAGGCCTTTGGGGTCGTTCCATGGGTGCTGTCACCAGGTAATAGCCTGGTGAATGCTGAAATTCTGTATTATGTGTTGAATTTACCAGATTCTGCCTCTGTGATCATTGATCACGTTGCATCTATACAGTTCAGCAGTTTATTCTATTAAATAGATTTTTTATTTTCTAGAATGCACAGTTATTACAATCAGGCTCAAGTTGTCACCTTGTGACCGAAACATTTTTGTGGCAATTGCATTTTGCAGTCTCCAATTCCATGTTTGTCCAAATAAATTAATAATGTCATCTACAGTAGGTGATTTAGTTTGTTTAGCAGTTCTACAGCTTGAAATAGGAATGTTGAAATGGTAAAAGCCTTCTGATAATTTAACTAGCAAGGTGTGCGTTTTGATGTGAATTTTGCAGCCTTATGTATGGTGCTCAAGACCCTTCAATAGCTGGGATGGTGTTGGATAGCCCCTTCTCAAATTTGTTTGATCTTATGTTGGAGCTTGTGGATGTGTATAAGATTCGCCTTCCAAAGTTCACAGTATGTAGATTGTTGGACATGCATTACTCCAGGCACCTACTATGCTATATTAATATTTTGTACCATGAAAACGACAAAGTTCTCCCATCTCAATGTTTTCATACCTATTTCCGCTTTCAACTCCATACTATCATCAATTTTTATGTTAGTCTCAAACCTTTTACTGACCGGCTATCTTTGAGCATGCCCGTTCTACATTTTATGCATGATGTAATAGTCTTTAGTAGTCCTCTGTTGCATCACTTAGTTGTTTGTGGTGTGATATTTCTGTTGAAAGTGGGAAGATACATGGATTTTAAGAGAGGAGTGGATTTTTCAGTTTTATTGAGAAGCTCAGTTTCATCAGCATTCACAATACCCAGCCTGCATACATATTAGGTCCTGGACCTGCAACTGGCCTATTTAAGAATTTTCTGAGTAAGAAGGTATGAGTGGCATTCTTATATGTAGTGCCAAGGTCCGCGACTCTATTGATACTCTACTGACAGAGAGATTACATTGAAGATATTACTGCCTTGCCTTTGGGTTTTCAAGTTGGTCGACATTTAATCTGTCAATGGTTTCTCATAGTTTGTTTCTTACTATTCAGGTCAAAGTGGCTGTGCAATACATGCGGAAAGTTATTCAGAAGAAGGCACAATTTGATATCATGGACTTGGATGCAGTAAAGGTATTGGCTTGTGCCACTTGAATGAATGTTTGGAAAAATTTCTTCATGCACAGACCATGGCTGTGTCAAAATTTGGGTTGACCTTAGACTCTTATATCCAATGCACCTAGATGTTGCATTGGACGAAAGATGTATTCTTGAAACCTACAAATTCATTCTTTCCAGAGAGATTTTTAAGGACAATTTCATGCTAGTTTTTCCCCGTGTGCCTTTTAGTTTGCTTTTTCACTTTGGAGAAACATGTGTAATATGAATAGTTGGTTCTTCTATACATATTTCCTCTACTTATCATGCTTTTGCTACAATTTGGCTGATGCACGTGGCCGTGGCAACTTCATCCTATTTTAATCCAATGTTATATGGCATCTAGAACATATTTTGACTTGCTTCTGAATTTTTGTTATGTAGAACAACCTTTTGCGCATTTCAGAAATATGTAGAAGATGAAAGTATCTGTTTTAGACATTATTGGATATGGTTTTACAGCATATTCTGCATAACATCTTCATCCATTTTCTTTTTTGAACTTTGAAGTCTTGAATTGAGTTTGCTTAAAAAAAGAGGGTAGCAATTATCTTTCAGTCATTTGTGATCTCATGTAATAGCAGCAACATTAGTAACTATATTATTCTTTTGACAGGTTGCAGACAAATGCTTTATACCCGCATTGTTTGGGCATGCAACGGAGGACTTGTTCATTCAGCCACATCATTCAGATTTGATATTCAAAGCTTATGCAGTAAGGTCTTAATTTTCATTCTGCATGTCAATGTGGCTTTTACAATAAATGTGTCATGCCCAAATCAGTACTAATGGGCCATTGTGTTAGAAGATTCAACCATCCATTGTTAGAAAATTCAACCATCCATTACTTTGTTCTGGAATCCTCAATGTACTTGGCTGATTGGTTCAGTTTTAGAATTAGTGCATTTATGGTTCATGTGCTCGAAATTTAATCGTTCTGGATGATTTTTAAAGAATGTGTGGATTTCTCAAAAGACTTTCTTGTAATTCAGAGAGGCCTAAAACTTCATCCCCAATCATGTACTCTGTAAAAGCCGATGTTCTGTGGGATGCCACCCATAGGATTGTGAATAAGGTTAATAGGCTGCTGAGCATGATGCTAATTGTAATTCCTACAGAAGACTAAAACTTGTTGGGTACGGTTTTGTGCTCCAAATTGAGAAAGTACACTTTTCTAGCACCTTTTGTTGATAATGGCTACAACCCATACTGCATAGGAAGCAAATGCTTATGAACTCAATCCCCTGGTCCATCCGTGAGCACATTTAACTTGGTAAGTCCAGCATCGAATTTTTGAGAGAAAGAGAGGACATTGAAAGATGAAATGCTCAATTTCTGTCTCCCCCATAGAACATATTTGACAAACCTAGTCCTCCTATATAATCCCTTGGAAACGCCCTACCTCAACCTGTAATTGGTGTCCACTGTGATGAAACTCAGAGCTATCCCAATGCGATCGGAAGGCTATGATATAGTGCAAACTCCAGGTAAGAAGGTTGTGCTCGAAGGCTGACCACATCTAGCTCCAGAGAAATTTGTCCTATAGAAGCCTAAGTTGACCCTCGGGCTAGACATGCTGAACATAGGGTTGGGAACCATCGGAGAGTAGTTTTCTAAATATGCTTAGTAACTAGCTATCTTTGCATATCACGAGAGATGATAATCTAGAAAGTGCCTTGGATGAGGAAAGTGCCAACCATGGGTACATAAGCTCTCAAGCTCCTCTTTCTAATGAGCTATGGCTCACTATGATTCGTTAAGATTGATACCTGTTTTTTGCTTGAACAATGTTTTTCTTCACACACCATGGCACAAATCCTAATGATAAAACTACCAACTATGTTCCCTTGCGTCCCAAATTCTAATTACGCTTAACTATCAGTACATTTGTCTGCCCGAGCTATGATTCTCTTTGTTAGATCGACTATCCTACTAGGTAGATAGTACATTCATCTACCCAAGATGATCAGTCCTTTGATCATTTGGAAGCTATCTGTGAGACGAACAAACACATTTGTCTATCTGTAATTAGTCATTTACACACACCCAATAGCTGGCCAACTACCTACATGTAAAGCACAATTTTACATGGCAAACAAATTACTTAACTATTCAGTGTATACATCTAATAACAGAGAAAACTGCTGCAGTAGTTCAGAGTACACTGTCAAACATAAGCAAAAACTTTATTAACTGTACAAATTTAGAATAGACAAGTGAAAATGATTTGGGGTGTAACAATAATTCTCACAAATGTGAACTATGCAGAATTCTTGAAAGAATGAAAGCGTCGTTAAACCAAGGTTATCGTACTTATTGCTAACGCTAACATGATAGTAACAACCTTTTTTCCTTAAAGCATCACCTTTATACTACTCTCTACTCTTCTAAGCTGCATTCTAAGAGCTTCGTGTTTGATGGATGTAGTCTTGTACCAATGTTTTCGATGTTTCCTTATTTGCATTTATGGAGACCACCACATTTGGTTGTTATCAACGTCACTTCAAGGGTGTTTCTAGGAAATTTCTGCCTTCGAAGACTTTGATTTTGACACATTGATTGAAATATGACTGGACCAGGGAGACAAGAATATTATCAAGTTTGAGGGGGATCACAACTCTCCGAGGCCTCAATTTTATTATGATTCAATAACCATTTTTTTCTTCAATGTACTACGACCTCCCATTGATCCAGTTGCAGAGGCTGCTCCTGATTCCTTGTACTTTGAAGGCTTTGAACTGGATGATGATTTTGATGAGGTACAAATCCTTTCGTCCTTTATCAAGTAAATCATAATTTTTTGCCACATAACATGCACTACACGTAGTGTTGGGTTTGTGCATTATCATAATGTTCATAGCATAACCTAAAGAAGTAATATGCATTTGACATGATAGTATACTAGCATTGCCCCCTATTTATTGTAAATGGCATTGCACAAAGATTATTACCTAGTAATGGGGCCTTGTGGAAACTTATGATTTATGGCCTATAGTATTAACAAATCATATCTTGTAACACATGTGAACTTGTAATGAATTGACACAAGTGTACTATAAATAGGACGAGGCATTTGCATTTTTGGATTTAATTATAGGCAAAACAACAAGCGAATGATGCATCGAGCATTATGAACATAGGAGCTTGCATTACATTGAACTATGTGTAGTTGCTTACTATTGTTGTGAGCTACCTAAGGAGTCTATGCCGAAGAATAATTGATTGTTTGAAAGGAGGTTAGAGTCTTACCAGTCAAACTTTAACTCTCTCAGTTTTGAGTTGTTGGAGATTGGTAGTCTTACTAGAATTTGAAAGTTGTGTTCTCTACACCTTGTTTAGGATTGTCGGACCAAATCTTCTTAGGAGCATGTGAAAATATTGGGTCCAAATAGATTATTTTTTTTTTCTTGAAACACCTCAATGCACTACCAATAGTGTCAATGCCATCATTACTAAGTTGGAAATCTTATGGTAAGTGTAGTTGGCATAAGAATGGATGAGAGTTGATTATGTAATATTTCCAATTTATTGAGATGATGTTGATTCCACTACTCACAATGTTGTTGAGTAAACTTATAACCCGACTTTTGTACCTAGTTATAGGCAAAACAACACCTAAGGCATGAAATGGACAATGATATTGCAAAATGTAACAATCTCCGCAGGATAAGTTGAACTAAGAATAACGCTAAAAAAAGCTAAGCTAATTCAAGCTGAAATCTACTCTCCAAGCAATCAATTCATCAAATGAGGAGGCAATATTCTTATTTATAGCGTACTCAACTGAGCAAGCTTATACAAATGCCAAGTCACTATTGATAAGACTATGTGACCTTATCTTATTGCTAACACGTCCTAAGAGGCCTAATCACATTAACTTCTAACAAATAATAATAGATAAAATGTCACAAGTTAGCCTTAGAATGGCCTATAATTCTTCTTGGAAAAGGCATTGTCCTTGATGTAAATATAAGAAATTATTATCGCCAAAAATAATAAACTGCTTTAACATGTGTATTTTTGTTTTATTGGAGGGCAAAACTACATAGGTTGAAGAAGATGATACAAGTTAAAGGGGCCATTGACTGCATAATACATATGTGGAAAGAAGAAATATGTTTGCTAACTATTCGGATGGACCAAGAGAACGAAAGAGTCCATCTTCAAGGATGACTTTGCTGCATACAATAACATAGCATCCCAATTGGATGGACTAGGAATGCCACATAAGGGCATTTGCAAGAGTGCACGAACCAAGGCATGTAGAAAGAACTCTGGACACATCAATTATTGGGGGAAAAAGCTGCATATATTGAAGAAGATTTCATGAATTGCAAATACCAAAAAGACCATTGATATATACCATAACAGGCACAAAAATACCTATGAAGAAGTGGAAGCTGCAGAAACAAGAAATATTTCTGTTGAACATGGAATGACACAAGTATCCTGATGGACCAAAAAACGAGAAGAATCCATCATCACCAACAACTTTGCTGCATACTCTGACATAACATGTGTTATGAACTCAATCATAGATGTGGGCATTAAATAAAGTACTAAAATAGCAAATAGCAATTACAAAGCATTCTCTAACTAAGAAAACTTAACAAAGATAAAGGCTATTGATAGCTCATGCAAATCTCCAAAAATGGAACTCCCCTCCCTACAAAGAGCTCAGGACACCAAAATCAATAATCTAAGTAGTGGATGTCTCTAGTTCCTATTTATAATAGTGAGGAACATCTTGGAAGGTCCCAATATACAAGAAATCAGGGCCTCTCCAAATGTGTGCCCTTGAGGGCAATGAAATCAGTTGTATTTTAAACATAGGAAATAGGCTTAGCAGTAATAAAATGGTACCAAAAAATAGATGCAAGCCGTGTATGTAGAGAAGTATGGAACTGTCTGTTCATAAGATTCCCATGCTCAAAAGCATTATCCTCGGGCCTCAATGTAGGCTATAAAAGAAATTGAGCTATTGTAGCTATTGCAAGATATAATATATAAAGATGCATATTCTAGAGATGTCGAAGAAGTTCATGTTGTGTACATGTTGCAAAAAGTGCGTATGCTAACAAGTTGTGAGATAAAGTATCCATGTTGCAACACAGAGCCCAACATGACGAATGTATTTCATTGAATGAAAACATGAAGCTTTGTCAAGCAACATGTAGGAAAGCAAGAGACAAGTCACCAAGATCTAGTTATCAATCAATCTCCACAAGAAACAAGAGAGAAGAGGCTGGGCGCCCAACTCTAAGAGAGAGAGAGAGAAAACAACAACAAGAGCAATGGAGAGCCAAACTGTATAAAATGGAATACACAATGAGCATCTAAGTACTCTACCTGCATGTGACCAAATGTCACCAAACCCTAAGGTTAACCACTTACTAAATGTAGGGCACCCCCAAAAGTCAAGATAGGGCCCCTAAACGAAATTAGACCCCTAAGGACCCACGAGTTAGTACATGACCAAAATTGGGTCCAACTGAACTTAAGACAAATTTAAGATGGCCTAAATAACTAAATACCCATGGTTACACAAATCTCGACCTTTTGGGTCAAAGTAACCTATGGATTAACTTCAGCATAGTCATTTATTTCTAACACCCTCCTTAAATGACAATGCAAAAAAATGGATCTCGATGTGCTTCGTCCTCACATGAAAAACAAGATTCCTTGCAATGGCAATAGCACTTTGACTATCACTCAAGATAAGAGTGGCTGAGGGCTCGCCAAACTTCATGTCAACAAGTAGTCTTCTCAGCCATAAACACTCTGTCGTGGCTGAAAATATCGCTCTATATTTTGCCTCACTAGAAGAAGTAGCAACAGTGGGTTGCTTTTTACTTGACCACGAAATTGCAGAATTACCATAAAAAAAGCAATGTCCACTTGTAGAGCGTCTAGTGTCTTGATCTCCACCCCAATCCGAGTCACTAAAACCAACCAAACATGCATCATCACAAGCAGGAAAAACCAGTCCATGACTTCTTGTTCCTTGAAGATATCGAAAGATCCTCTTCAACGCTTTCCAATGTGACGTCATCGGGGCATGCATGAATTGACTCATGAGTGAGACACTATAAGAAATGTCCGTTCTTGAATTACATAGGTAAATGAGACAGCCAATAGCTTGACAATATAAAGTAGTGTCAAATGATTCACCATCACCTTGACTACTTAATTTCAGACCTGTCTCCATAGGTGTAGCAACCGGCTTGCAATCTCCCATCTTGAACCGCTTCGAAATCTGCCCAATGTAGCGTTCTTGAGAGATGAAAATTCCAGCACCTTCTTGTACAAATTCAAGGCCAAGATAAAAGTGCAATAGGCCTAAATTTGAGGTCTCAAGAACCATACCAAGATCAAGTATTACGGCATCAATCTGCTGCTCATTACTTCCCGTAATAATAATATCATCAACATGAAGCAAAATAATGATGATATAATCTGAAGTATGCTTGACATAAAGAGTAGATTCGCTAGGACTATTAGTAAACCCTCGATCACAAAAGTAGGCGTGTATCTTTTGATACCACATCCTCGGAGCTTGCTTCAGTCCATATAGTGCCTTCTTGAGAAGACAAACTTTATCTTCTTGGCCTTCAACCAAAAAACCAGCAGGTTGTTGAAGGTACACTTCCTCATTGAGATCACCATTGAGGAATGCTGTCTTTATGTCAAGTTGCCGCAAACGCCAACCAAAGTGGGTAGCCAAAGAGGTTACTACCCTCACGGTAGTCATCCGAGCAGTAGGAGAAAAAGTCTCCTCATAATCAATCCCCTTTTGTTGAGCATAGCCTTTGGCAACGAGCCTTGCCTTGTACCTTTCAATGGTACCATCTGTCTTATACTTGATTTTGTATGCCCATTTAGAACCAATTGCCTTCTTCCCATGAGGAAGATCAACAAGAAGCCAAATCTGGTTCTTCATAAGTGAGTCATACTCATCTTGCATTGCATCCTCCCGACATTTTACTCCCTTGGCCTGCTCATAGAAAACAGGTTCTTCTGCAACATCTCCATGAGATGTAAGAGCAAAAACTGAAAAATCAGCATAGTCCACTCACTGATTTTGTAGAGGCACGTGTCTTTCCATCATAAAATGAACTTACTTTGCTGTCCCGCAAAGTCGACCACAGCCACCGTGGGGACTGTTTTGGGCTGTCCCAACAGCCATGTCTCTTCTTACAATTTGCTGTCCAAGATCTTCCCGACACCGCACTTGGCCTGTCCAAGATCTTCCAAAACTGGTCCTTGCTGTCCACAGTTCCTGCAGGCTGATTTTGAGCAACAACGGGCAGGTTCTTGATGGAACATTAGGCTCTAACTTGATGAGGTGTGGGCAGGTCGAAACTGGTTGATTGCTGTCCCTTATCTCCAACAATAGAAGATGGTACCAAATCCTGGAATAACTTAAACATTCCACTATGTGGGCTGTCCCCCTTCTAGATATGAGTTG
>MU835197.1:0-41081 GCA_029204225.1 Diphasiastrum complanatum | reverse complement strand
AGAGGAGAGAGAGAGAGAGAGAGAGAGAGAGAGAGAGAGAGAGAGAGAGAGAGAGAGCGGTCCAGCCATCTTGCTTGTTATCCATCAAGCTAATCTGATCGATGGGTGATTTGTTTACTCATCCAGGGGCATAATCTTCATGGATTGTTCAGATTGCTTCCTTCAAGCAATGTGCTTCATGCAATGTGTAGATAATGCGAGAGAGAGAGAGAGAGAGAGAGAGAGAGAACCGTGAGAACCGTTGAGAGAGAGGAACAATGGTTCAACGATGTTACAACAACGGTTCCTCTCTCTCAACGGTTCTCACGGTTCCTCTCTCTCACTCACGGTTCTCTCTCTCTCTCTCTCTCTCTCTCTCTCTCTCTCTCTCTCTCTCTCTCTCTCTCTCTCTCTCTCTCTCTCTCTCTCTCTCTCTCTCTCTCTCTCCCTCTCTCTCTCTCTCTCTCTCTCTCTCTCTCTCTCTCTCTCTCTCTCTCTCTCTCTCTCTCTCTCTCTCTCTCTCTCTCTCTCTCTCTCTCTCTCTCTCTCTCTCTCTCTCTCTCTCTCTGGATGCTCTCCCTCTCTCTCTCACTCACGGTTCTCACGGTGCTCTCTCTCTCGCGGTTCTCACGATTCCTCTCTCTCTCTCACTCATGGTTCTCACGGTTCAACGATGCTATAACAACGGTTCCTCTCTCTCAACGGTTCTCATGATTTCTCTCTCTCACTCAAGGTTCTCCCTTTCTCTCGCTCACGGTTCTCACGATGCTCTCTCTCTCTCTCAGTCACGGTTCCTCTCTCTCACTCTCTCTCTCTCTCTCTCTCTCTCACTCACTCACGGTTCTCACGATGCTCTCTCTCTCCCGGATGCTCTCCCACATGACGACTCTCAACGATTCTCACGGTTCTCAACGGCTCTCCCTCTCTCTCTCAACGGCTCTCCCTCACTCTCTCTCAACGGTATGCGGTCAACAACGGTCCAAAGGGTGGTCCTTTGTCGTGAAAATGTGTCAAAATGGGGCCGTTTGCGATGAAATGCGTGGCCTAAAGGACCACAAATGGCCTAAATGCGGTCCCTATGCGGGATGAAGGGAGGGGCCGCAAACACCTCCTTTGCAGTCTTTTGGGAGGGGTCGCATAGGACGATTTCACATAATTATGAGAGTGGATATCGATATCATAGGCAACCGTGCTGATGATGCCACCACTCCGAGGCTGAACGAAGACGTGCTGGAAGAAACAGAGTAAATGGCTTATTCAAATACCAAGGCCCGCAGATCAAAGGTTCGTAAGGAGGCAATTATTCAGTAAGCCGCAAATAACCAAAAGAGTATCTCCAGAGACACGGACTGCAACCAATGGAAAGTGCGCATGATGGCCACTTCTCAACTGTGACTCTTATGAAAATATCTTTATGCTACTTCTTCTCTATAATTTGCACTTAGGAGCATGATCTCAAGACCACCACATTGTGGCTAGGCCACCTCTTAGGGAGTAAATGCGGATCAAGAGGCAGAATGTTAACCTCTCTTTTGCATCCTGTAACCGCAGATTGAATGTGCCCCTACTCATCCATCGCTACAAAAACTAATCATTTGTTTAGAATCATTAGTTTCTGTAGCAATGGATAGTTATCTGCTAGAAACTATGCTAGCTTTCTGGGTCGAAGTGAATTGACGTTATCCAACATAATATAGCATAATCTGGAATTCATAAGATTAACACCACATTTATGTTTTCTGGTCAGCGATATTCAATTTAACATAGTGTAATCTAGAATGCATGTGTGTGTGTGTGTGTGTGTGTGTGTGTGTGTGTGTGTGAGAGAGAGAGAGAGAGAGAGAGAGAGAGAGAGAACCCAGCGGCCAGTCAGATTCTGATTACCAAATGTGAATGTCAGATTTCAGATGCCACTGCAACGCTTTCAGACCAACGGGATCAACGGATTTTAGATGGCAATAAATGATTTCAGATTAGCGGGTTGCCACTGAATGATTTCAGATCAACAGTTTGCGAGATCAATAGGTTGCTAGATGCAATCAATGGATTTCAGCTGGCTACTCAATCTTCATAGTGAGGGAGAGGGATCTTGGTTCATAGTGAGGGAGAGGGATCTTGGGGGGGGCGAGAGAGAGAGAGAGAGAGAGAGAGAGAGAGAGAGAGAGAGAGAGAGAGATTCGCGAATTTAAAAAAAGAAGCGATGCCCACATATTGCTCAGTCTCTCTCTTTCTTTGAATGACAGTGTTTCTAATGGATCGGCGTCAGCGCCAGCTGCAAATGCGACAAAAACTTTGCATTTCCTTCTTCAACCGTGCAGATCTACTGCAACAGCCCACTTCACAAATGTTAGCAACATGCTTACTACATAAAGCTGCTCAAATGGGTTCAACTGCCAGCAACTCCTTTCTGCTGAGAGGTTTTGGAATGGTAGGCACAGATTTTGGATCTTTTGGCCAAGGTCCAAGATAAGAAAAAATGAGAAGAGATAGTATGTCCTCTGGGATGATTATTTCCAATATGGCACCAAGTGGCCAATTGGCTAGAATAGGTTTTCTGGAGATGGTAGTTGTCTAACCACACCGGGATTCAGAGCATAGGGGAGACTTTCTGAACAAGTTGCAATTCCAGATATGGCGAGTACAAATTTTTGGATATGTAGGCATGTTTGAAGGCAGATTGAGCTCCTTCCCATATGTTTTTGGATCCAACTCCAATGCTCTAGGAAATAATAGTAGCTCGATGAAATAGCGACAAATAGCAGCACAATGACCAGGCAAAAATATAGAGCAGGTGAAATATTTACCCTACTAACCCATCTAATGAATTAGTCTCAGATCCTCAAATTAGTGTTTCTTCAATTTTTCCATGCACCTGTCTATTCTGCCAAAAGCGGAAGAAGCAACTGACTAATTGAATCATGACTTTTTGGGAGTGAATGGATCCAGAGGAAGATCTAGAAGGCAATTGTCTCAAAAGGATTTGGCTAGCCTTGAATCCAGATCAATGATGGTGGACCATTAGGAGAGCAATTGGGAATCAGAATAGCGATGGTAGAAAGGAAGGAGGAGGGGGCGAAAGTCCAGCTGGAAGGTAGTTAGGGAAGTAAGGGTGGAAAAGAAGGCAATAAGGGAAGCGATAGTGGAGAAGGAGAGAAAGGGTATTAATGGAATGAGAGAGTTCTAAGACCATCATCATTGGATTTTTCCAGATAAATTCAGATTTACCACATTATCATTACTTACTTAATCACCCACCCTTTATCAACTTGAAATTTTTGTTGTAGAAGTTTTCTGTGATAATTTTAGAGCCTACAACAACATTATTTTTCAATGTACCTCTTTCATTGAATAACATCAATAGCGCTCTAGCTACTATGCTATTTGAAAGAGTGAAATTCAGACTTAGTCAACTCCAGCAATGGAATGGAAGTAAATAATGTTATCAATTTTGGTCTAGCAGAGAATGCTTATGTTAGTGCTACTACACTTGAACTAATTTAAACTGCATCTGTATTCTGCAGGTTGATGACAGATTGAAGTTTTTCCATAACGAGGCTTGGGTGCAATATCTCCATTGTGTAAGATATATCACCCTTCAAGCACAACTGAAGGGCAATGGAAATTGAAGTATGAACAATGGTCTGAGCTCCTCCAAGACTCTAATCATCCTTCGTCTACACTGTTCTTACTTTTGCACGACCTTCATCCCTACATTCATCGCTCTCAGCACCTTCATTTCATCTCTGTCCAGATCTTTGACAGAATGCTTGCCACACCATTTATTGGTTTTCTGACCACCCCATTAGTCGACTATTGCACATCCTCATTCGCCTCCATTAACATCGAACCACCACTAGTTTGTTCACTAGCCACATCCTATGAACTAGATCATCAGTCGAGTCCGTTGGCTGAACCCTCAACCGGAGTATAGATGAGTTACATCTGATGTATAGACGAGTTACATCTGATGTATAGATCTGACATATAGACAATTTACATCCGATGAGCTACATCCGATGTCTAGATCCGACGAGTTACATCCGATGTATAGACGAGTTACATCCGATGTCTAGATCCGACGAGTTACATTTGATGTATAGATCCGACGTATAGACGAGCTACATACGACGTCTAGATCCGACGAGTTACATCCGACGTATAGACGAGTTACATCTGACATCTAGATCCGACGAGTCACATCTGACGAGTTACATCCAACAAGTTGATCTGACGTATAGACGAGTTACATTTGACGTGTGGATGAGTTACATATAACGTATGGAGTTACATCCGACGTATAGATTCGACGAGTTACATGTGACGTATAAATCTGACATATAGACGAGTTACATCTGACATATAGATGAGTAACATCCAAGTAGCTATATCTGATGAGTTACATCCGATGTCTAGATTCGACGAGTTACATTTGACGTCTAGATCCGATGAGTTACATCCGACATATAGATCTGACAAGTTACATCCAACATATGGACGAGTTACATCCGACGAGTTGCATCCGACATCTAGAACTGACAAGCTAGATCTGACGTATAAATGAGTTACATCCGACATATAGACAAGTTACATCCGATGTATAGACGAGTTACATCCGATGTCTAGATCCAACGAGTTACATTTGATGAGCTACATCCGACATCTAGATTTGATGAGTTACATCGGATGCACATATCCGATGAGTTACATCCGACGCACAGATTCGACGACTTACATCTGACGAGCTAGATCCGATGTATAGACGAGTTACATCCAACGAGTTACATCTGACGTCTAGAACCGACGAGTTGCATCCGACGTCTAGAACCGACGAGTTGCATCCGACGTCTAGAATCGACGAGTTACATCCGGCATATAGATCCAATACTACTATTGTTCATGCAGATTCAAACATTCGGTTGATCACTTACCTCAAAGATTCAGCTGATCACTTATCTCAAACATTCAACTGATCACTTAACTCAAACATTCGGCTACTATTCATGTAGATTCAAACATTTGACTAATCAATTATCTCAAACATTTGGCTGATCACTTACCTCAAGCATTCGGCTGATCACTTACCTCAAACATTCAGTTGATCACTTACCACAAACAATCGGCTGATCACTTACCTCAAACATTCAGCTAATCACTTACCTCAAACATTCAGCTGATCACTTACCTCAAACATTGGGCTAATCACTTACCACAAAGATTCATCTGATCCTTGCCTCAAACATTTGGCTGATCACTTACCTTAAACATTCGACTATTGTTCATGCATATTCAAACATTTGGCTGATCACTTACCTCAAACATTTGGCTGATCACTTACCTCAAGCATTCGGTTGTTGGGTTGATAACTTACCATGAATATTCGGCTGATCACTTACCTCAGACATTCAGTTGATCACTTAGTACCTCAAACGATTGATGACTTATCTCAAACATTCGACTTATCACTTACCACAAATAGCCAGCTGATCACTTACCACAGACATTCGACTGATCACTTACCTCAGACATTTGGCTGATCACTTATCTCAAACATTCGGCTGATCACTTACCACAATATTCAGCTGATCAATTACCTCAAACATTCGACTGATCACTTACCTCAAACATTCGACTGATCGCTTACCACATATATTCGGTTGATCACTTACCACAGACATTTGGTTGATCACTTATCTCAAACATTCGGTAGATCACTTACCTCAAACATTCGGTTGATAATGTACCACAAATATTCGGTTGATCACGTACCTCAAACATTCGGCTGATCACTTAAATCACACACACCATCGGCACAAACCATACACACAAACACACCTCAAACATTCGGCTGATCACTTACCTCAAACATTCGGCTATTGTTCATGTAGATTCAAACATACCTCAAACATTAGGCTGATCACTTACCTCAAATATTCAGCTACTATTCATGCAAATTCAAACATTTGGCTGATCACTTATCTCAAACATTCGGCTGATCACTTACCTCAAACATGTGGCTGATCACTTACCACAGATATTCGGCTGATCACATACCACAGACATTTGGTTGATCACTCACCTCAAACATTCGGCTAATCACTTACTGCAAATATCCGGTTGATCACTTACCACAGATATTTGGCTGATCACTTACCTCAAACATTCAGCTGATCACTTACACTACAAGAGGACGGGCGATTTCCAAGGCTTTTTTTTAATGTTTCTTTGAAGATAGTGTTCAAAATGAGTTGCGGGGGAAGCAGAATGCTTGAGCCTCGGGTTCGGTGTTTGGCCTCGAAGCCTACCAAATTTGAACTTGGTTTTGAAACCATTATAGAGAGGGATATAGAGAGGGTTATAAATCCACTAGAAGGCCTCAAAACATACATCGGAATACTAAATCTAGTTTGAGGAGTATATCGAGGCTGACATTGGTATAAGCCTACCAAATTTGAACTTGTTTTTGAGACATTTATAGAGAGGGTTATAAAGAGGTTCCAGGTGGCCAGAGGCATTCCAAGACACTCTGCTAACCGAGGGTAATACCGAGACTGATGAAAAAAAAGGCCCCTCGGTATAACCCACGGTATAAAACAGAATGTAACTGGATCTCACTTTTGGAATTTGTTACCTATCAACACATTGAATTCCATTTTCTATCAACTTTGGTTGCCATATGCACAAGTGAATAAAGAAATTTATGTATCACAAAAAAATGATGATCACAAATTGTGTACTCACATGCATCGACTTCTTGTTCGATGTCAACTAGTCAATTAACAAAGTGTAATTGTAACAACGATGCAAAACAAAATTGAAGTGTAAACTTAACTTAACAAAATTCTATTGTTAACAATCGCATAATAACTATTCATTCATAATTTACTCACTGATATAAATTTTGAGTAATGATTGTGTAATCTATGCTACTGAGTAAGAGCTATCAAAGTGACACCAAGTTTATTTTGAGATGTTTTTAAGCTTGACATAAATTTAATAGCTTTTCGAGATGTAAGCTATTTTAGATTTCTTCTACTGTAATTGATGATTGTAAAGAGATATTTACACAATTATAAGTGTCGACCTTGGTCCTTTGCTAATGAGGGGAAGGAGATTTCATTGCTATATATTCAAGTGGTTACCACTTGAATATATACCAATAAAAGCTCCCTCCCCTCAAAATTATGTTCAACAATAAAAATAAAAGTCAATCAACTCAAGGCCATACTTGGTAAAATGGTTTCATGTACTGATCTAAGTTGCATCGAAACATCGATGTGGAACACAACATTCCAAAACCTCGAAACAATTAATACTCTTTTTTATAAAAAAAAATTCACCCTCACTTCAATGACTATTGTCGAGACCATGCTCGTGAATCCTGATTATATAAACCAGAGGAGCAAACCTCATAATGCAATTGAAGAGGATACATGAGGATAGGGAGGCGACTGTGAATCTACATTATATTAATAAAGACAAAACAACATGCTAGTTGATAAATTTCTTTCAAGATAGGGGTTGTGTTGCATTAATATCAGCAAATAGTAAAAATATGGAATCTAAACACTTTACAAATATCTTTCACTCATCTACATAGTGTTGTGTAATCGATTGTTGGGCTAATGAATATGCATATAATTGGAAGTTGACTGCTTTTCTAAGTTGGCTAAAGTAAAGTTGTTTAGATGCAATAATATACAATGGACACTTATTGTAGATAAGTTTGATTAATATGCAAGCTTGAGGCTAGAATAATTAAGAGAATTGTTGCAATTTCACATATGTTTACACTTCATCTACATGGATTTGTATTTCATGTAGTCTTTATTGCAAATATAAAATATAGAAAGAGGCATGTACTTGCTAACAAGCCATAATCAATGTCACATCTCCAAGTAGACATCAATCTAATATGATGAGAATTAATCCATCAAATGTTGTTGCCAATCACATTTTATGTAACATTATTGATTGGGATTTGCTATAGAGGATGATGAATATGCGAGAATAGATTAACTATGCACTAGAATTGATAGTTGAACTCTAGCCATTATCTTGGAAATATTCCCAATCTCCTGGATCATCATTTTCCACAATTGGTGAAAGAATCAGTTTATTGAACTCTAAATTGTCCATGGACCAAACCATTTCTAAGGCTTTTTTTTTCACTCCTAGTAGCTACTTTGCAAGCTCTCCCTTGAGAACATAAAAAATCATTTGAAACATTGCAATCCCGAATGTTTTGGAATTAGGGAACCCTTACGAAATGTGCAATCTAGACCGCCAAATCTTTTAGGTGAATGTGCAAAATGTTGCTAGAGAACTATAATTTGCTAAATAAGTGATTATCTAGTCGCCACATTCTTGTTTGGAAATCTACATTGGTGATTGTAACAAACTTGATAGTCATGAAAATTGGATCCAATTATGTCATGCATAAAATGATTGCAAAGTAACAGGCTTATTTACATCTAAAAGTCAATGCAAACCATGATGTACTTCAAAAAGCAAATATGTAGTGATAAGAACTATGACATGTATTTTTTCAATGTTTATTACTTATTGGTCTAGACTCTATGGTAATTTATTACTTGTTTGATTTTAAAGAAAGAACGTAAGGCCATTTGGATTGCGTACATTGGCTGGATTAGTAGCATCATGTAGCTGAAGATGTTGATCTTGCTGCTACTATTGATGATATTGTCTTTGCTACAAATCCATATCAACTTGTGTACTCCAAATATTTTGCATTTCAATTTCTTTGAGAATTTTCAATTTTGAACACCCGGGTAGGCAATATCATGGGAAGATGCTTGATCTAATGACAATGGGAGCAACTGCCCCAAATGGTAATATCTCGACTGAAAATAAGATGTCGAATGTTGTGGATGGGAAATATATCCAATTTTGTATTCATGGAACATGGCAAGCCTTCGATCATCTTCGAAAAAGCTCTCTTGAGTGTGAAAAATGCAAAAATAAGCTTGGTAGAGGCCAAAAATCTTGTATATAGGATGATTACACATGTGTGGAGCCTGTTCCCACGTGTGAAAATAGTGTACTTGTCATGTACCATAATCATATAGGTTGTACATATGATTCAATTCAAGTTCTAGTGGCTAAAAAAGCCAAAAACTAGTTTTCTAGACATATGACACATGGCATCAATCTATTGATTGCATGAGCCACATCCTTTAGTTAGGTGTCACATCCCATATGTAGAGGACAGCTCACATGTGTGGAATAAGCTGAGGTAGACGAATTTTGACTTCTAGAAGATTTTCAAGTAGATCTCCATATAGAAGAAAAATGGACCAAAAGTGCTCAAAATAGAAGGTTTTGTCCAAGTGTCAGTTTTGCATGATGAATCATCATATGACAAAGCACCTTCACACATGTGGGATCAAAGGGATGATCAGTACCACGAGCTCCCACTTATTGTATATATAGAGCCACATTTGGCCATAATCAATGTGAGACACCAATCTTGGTTTTGGAAGCAATTTTGATTGATTCTCTCCATTTGTCTACATTTGTTTTGATTGTTTTGAGGTGCTATCAATGTGTACTTGATTTTCAGGTTGGAGTCCGTACTCAGACAATGTTTCACACGTGTGAAACCATAAAGTACACTTACCTTCAATTAATGATTGTTCTTGTTAGGATTTTGTGTCTAGAATTATTTGTCTAGATTGATCTTAATCTGAAGTAGATTGATAGATCAAGTAATCTGACAACCAATCCCTCTTGAGGATCAGATTAGGATCCACTCTTGGTCCTTTTTGTACTTTTTCCACATTGAGAATAAGTAATTCAAACTTATAAAGCTTTGATTGGGCATCGTCTTGTTTGGAATGATGATGAGCTGCCACCTCAACCTTTGTTTTTCACACCAATAAAAATTCCTATTGATAAGAATATAGTATGAAATGTAGTTTATTTGATTTATTTTCTAATCTTATTTGTTGTTGTTATGTTCATTATGACTTTGGGCATTCTCTTATTTGTACTAGCATTCAATTTTTATGCAGTGGTATAGCAGAATTGCTGTTGGAAAATCTCGAAGTGGGTGAAGTCCATGTTATTTCAAACTAGAGTGGTGGGGGCATTTAGCAATAAATCTAGGCATGTTGCTGGTATAAATAGGTCGAATTATGTTGGAGTTCCTGCAGAACGTGGTATGAAGATAACTGGTCACCATGACATTCGTTCATATATGAAGTAATTTTTTCTGAGAGTGTAATTTGTTGTGCACTTTTATACTGTTAACCTTTTATGTATTTCTTTGTAAGAAAATTTATTTGTGAAATTTAGATATGATCGAGATAATATGGGCATTAAAGAGCGTGCAATGCAACACATCATTTTTGGTGATGAAAATAAATTTGAAGATGCATTAGCTACCAAAGTGGATAAATATAACAAGGTACAATGTAAGGAAAAATTTGTTGCAGAAAAGCCTGATGTTTCATCTTCATCAAATGACATTTTCAACGAAATCAAGCATCCTCTTGTGGATGCTACTCAACGTGCGAGCAATTTTAATGTTGATCATGATGATGAGTTTTGGTGTAACCCATTAATCATGAGGCTGTTGATGATGCTTTTGAGAAATATGAGGAGAATATGAAGTCATGTTTACTATGTCCACCTATAGTTAATAGCACCCGCGTGAGTGTGGGACATCATTTTTCAAAAATTAGTAATTGTCATATCAATTTCAATGTTTCAAATGCCAATGTCGATGAGGAAAATCTCTTTGCTCTGACACCACTGTTGAGAGTGATCTCAATCCCGATAAGGGTGCAGTGGGTATCCAGACACGAATTGTTTCGTCCTCTGATTCCCCTCTGTTGAGATTCTCACATAAACAGACCCAGATGGAATTCGATTCTGTCCTCGAGTCTACTGCCCTCTATGACAGGATCTACAATCCTCCAAGGCGAGGCCAAAACACTATTGACCTTTATAGAATTTACTTATGCATTCAACAAGGTAAAACCAGTGTGTGGAATAAGATTGAAACCAGTTGATTACAAACATACAACTATTAGAAAATTAATCATTTGATCATGTTCTAGACAAGAAACTCTTCTGCATAAAAACATCTACTACATACGAGAGAATTCCTTAAGCGCTATTGTGACAGACCACACAACGAGTCGGCGCAAAAAAAAATCTGTCTTTTGTGAATCAAAACTTGTCGCGCTTATTAGCGGACTTCTTGAACCTTAGCTTGTTGGCTACACAATGCTCAGCTTACATTGGTATGTATATTGTCAATCTACTACAACTGCATAATTAATAATCAAGATCTACATGTATGTGGAGAGAGGAGGACACGATTAGCAGATCAAGAGACTACAAGAACGGCTGATTAGGCACGTCCTAACGGTATCCTGTCAGTCTCCAGAGGATGACGTCCTCCTGGTACTTTCGCGATCTCATCTGTCCTTTCATGCGTGGAGATCCGCCGTCGTTTGGGTCTTCGTGTCTTCTTGTGCCTTTGGCTTTGTCATTAGGTCGCCTTGGATCCACGAATCTTTTATCTTCGTGTTCATGTTCGTTCGACCGTCGTCTTCATGTTCATTTGACCGTGGTCTTCGTGTCTTCGGTCCTTGAAGCTTTTCTGTTTGTGTTCGTCTTCATGTCTTCGGTCCTCGAAGCTTTTTTGTTCGCGACCACACAACTCCCTTGTTTCTCTTCTGCCTTGAGCTCTAAAGCTATCATAGCTTTGTGGCCAGAAACTATTTGTGTCTAGGGCCTTGGTGAAGATGTCCGCCACCATTTGCTTTGTGCCAATGAAGCTGGTCTTCAATTCCCTTCTAGTGACCAGGTCCCTTATCAAGTGATACTTGATTGCGATGTGTTTTGTTCTTGAGTGAAACACATGATCCTTCATCAGGTGAATTGCAGAAGTATTGTCCATCTGCAGACTCGGTGGCTCTTGGTTGGTTTCACCCAGTCCATCGAGGAATTGTCTCAGCCATGTGATTTCTTGGCCATCTTCGTGGCTACAACGTATTCTACTTCACAAGATGATTGAGCTATAATGGTCTGTTTCTTGCTGACCCAGAAAATTGCTACGCTTACTGCAATGGTGCACTCTCCTGAGACACTTTTACAGTCATCCTTGAGAGATGCCCAACTAGCATCATTGTAGGAGTGCATCTGGAAACCTGCATCACGAGAATAACACAGCCCATAATCCTTCATCTACTGAAGGTACTGTAAGATTCACTTTGCGATCTTCTACTATGCTAAACCTGGATTCGTGTTGAATTGACTCATTCTGAACACGACATAAGCAATGTCGGGACATGTGTTGTCTGCTAGATACATCAAAGATCCAATTAGCCTCTTGTAAGACGTGTGCTGCATCATCTTCTGTCTTCAAACAATCTTTGTTCGTCAGGACTGTCCCTACAAGCATTGGAGTATTTGCCCCTTTGCAATCTGTCATCCCGAAATCATCTAGGATTTTTTGGGTGTACCTTGACTGATGAAGGTATAGCTTTCCTTCATCATAGTCATGGTCAATCTACAAGCCTAGATAACATCTGGCTTCTCCTAGATCTGTTATCTCGAAATGTTTTGAGATCTCATTCTTCACTCCTGCAATCAGACCTTCGCTTCTGCATAGTATCAGGGTTTCGTCCACATACACAACAACAATGATGATCTCCCCATCTGTGATTCTCACATAAACATTGGAATCAGCTATCAATGGCTCGAATCCTAAGGATCTCAGAGCTTGATCTTTCTTCTTATACCATTGTCATGCTGATTGCTTCAGACCATAGATACTCTTGTGCATTCGACATGCATAGGAAGTGATTCAGAGGTATAACCTGGAGGTTGATCCATGTAGACCTCTTCATCTAATTTTCCATGTAAAAATGATGTCTTCTCATCAACGATGTGAATCATGAGGTCGTATGTAGCTGCATATGCAAATAGTAGGAGTAAGGAAGCATGTTTCACCACTGGAGAGAAGGTCTCAGTGTAGTCGATGCCTTACTTCTGAGAAAAATCCTTCACTACAAGTCTGGCCTTGTATCTCGAGACATCTCCATTCGGTCCGTACTTGAGAGTTTGTAAATCCATTTGCATTGCACTGTTTTTCGTTTCTCTGGCACTGGTTGCAGTGTCCATACCTCATTCTTCTTCATGGATTCGATTTTTTTGTTCATGGCTTGGATCCATTTGTCCTTTTCTGGACTGTCGATGGCTTTCTCGAATGTTTGTGATTCGCCACTAAATCCACAAAATTCTTCGAATGTAAAAGCTGAGCTGCCTGGCACAAATCTTGTTGGCGCTCTTCGCTCTCTCATTGATCTCCTAGGAGATTCTTCTGGTACTGCAATGCTCTTGCCTTTGTCTCTTTGGCTAGATCCGGAACCATCTCGATTTACAAGAGTTCTAGCAACAGGCAGACTTTCGAACTTTTCTTCATCTGATTTGTCGCTCAGCTGATGTGGAGCTCGAACATATTCGTTTGACTGTTTGGGTTCTGCCCACTCTATCATGGTTTTCAGGTCATAATACTGCTTCCCTAGGACTTCATAGCTGGCAGAATCATTGTCAACCATTGTTCTCGTCTCAGCGAACTTCTCTTGGTGCCTTCGAATAGGCCATCATGCACCTTGTGGCTTCCATGAGAGTTCTGTTCTTCCTTTCTGCAACACCATTGTGCTGCGATGTATAGGATGTTGTCCTTCTGTGAAAGATTTTCGATCATTGCAAAAATCAATGAATCGATTTGAGATGTACTCTCCACCATGATCTGTTCTGATTTGCTTCACCTTGTTTTCTGTGCATCTTTCTGCCCAGTTCACATATTCTGTGAACTTGTCAAATGCCTCTGATTTGTTGTGAATAAAGTAGACTCAGGCGAACTTACTATAGTCGTCAATGAAGATTATATAGTACTTCAAGCCTCCTACTGAGATCACATCAAAAGGTCCACAGATGTCCGAATGTACCAGCTCCAGAGTCTTTGTTGTTTTGTAGGAGTCTCTGATAAATGGCGTTCGAGACATCTTCCCTCTCATGCACGTGTCATAGGTGGCCAAACTGGTTGCATTCGAGATGCTTACTCCTGTGATAGCTCCATGTCGGCTTGCTTGATACAATGCCATTGAGTTCATGTGGCATAGTCGCCTGTGCCATAGAACATCTGCAGAATCATGGGCTTGATGTGATTGATCTATTGGTAGGCGTACCCTCAAGTGATACAGGTTGCCTTTGCGTCTTCCTTATGCGATCAACGTACTAGTGCTAGCTTCAACGACATTACATGTTTCGTCTGAAAATGTCACACGCATCCCAGCATCTGCTATCTTTGCTATTGACAGCAAATCTTGTTGCAATGTGGGTACGAAGAGAACATTTTTGAGTCGTTGGTCTCTACCATTTGTATTGAGCCATAACGAACCAATACCATTCCTCGGTGTTTTGATCCATCTCCAAGTACTATGAATCTTGATGGACCGGTACTTCGAAAGTCAGACATTATTTGTCTTGATGTAACAAAATGTGAAGTAGCTCCTGAATCAAAGATCACCTCTTGTGTGTCAGATGTGGAGGCTGCACACACGTCTGTACACAGATAGGCCGTCGAATTTCCACTGTTCGTGCTATCTTCGCCCATCTTCAAGCTTTTTGGCTCTTCGACGTAGGAAGAACTATTATTGTTCTCTCGTTTCCCTTGGAGCTGCTTGTTCCTCTGGTTCTGATAGCAATCCATGGCTGCATGACCCTTCTTGTGGCAATGGATACACTCAATCTTCGGATTGAGCCAACATGAATTGATAGTATGTCCTTCGCGTTTGCATCTCACGCATGTTTTCTTGTCGCCATTCTGTTGTTTAGGCTTTCCTTTGTTCTTTTCGAGTGTCATTGCTGGGGTTGTCTGGAAAGATCTTGGTAAAGCTCTTAACAGGTAGGTGAGCTGCTTCTCTGCTGATACTGCAATTTCTATTCTGATATTGTGTAATGAAAGGAACAAATCCTTCATCTTTCTGATAAAAGAGATAAGCTCTATGCCATCCCATTGCAGATTTGTCAGCTGATCTTCAAGAAGCATTATCTGGCTACATGATTTTGTTTGAAATCTAGTAAGCAATGTATCCCACATCTCTCTTGCATTAGAGAGTGTCGCGAGGTCAAGCGTCAGGCTATCTTTGATGGATGATGACAACACGGCCACTGCCTTGTCATTCTTCTCTCTCCAGTCCAATAGCTCTTTTCCAGTGGTTGTAGGCATCTCTTTGGTGCCGTCTACCCAGGTCCATAACCCTTCTCCCTTCAATATGAGAGAGGTCTTTATCTTCCATGCTAGGAAGTTCGACCCGACTGAGTCAAGGATTGTGTAGATCTTCGACTGTATACTACTGATCGATGCCATTGTTGTAGATTGTGTTCTTCAGCTGTTCTTTCTGGTTTCTTGTTCTGAATGCTTGTCTCCTAGATCTGATAGCTCTTTAGCTATATCAGGTCTCGGATATGAGACTGTCGTGGCTCTGATACCACTGATGAAAAAAATCTCTCTGCTTTGACACCACTATTGAGAGTGATTTCAATTCTAATAGTGGGTATCCAGACACGAATTATTTCGTCCTCTAATTTTTCTCTATTGAGATTCTCACAGAAACAAACCCAGATGGAATTCGATTCTGTCCTCGGGTCTACTGCCCTCTGTGACAGAATCTACAATCTTCCAAGGTGAGGCCAAAATACTGTTGACCTACGTAGAATTTACTTATGCATTCGACAAGGTAAAACCAGTGTGTGGAATAAAATTGAAACCAGTTGATACAACTATCAGACAAATAAGCATTTGATCATGTTCAAGACAAGAAACTCTTCTGCATAAAAACATCTATTGCATTATCAAAAAATTCCTTAAGCATTGTTGTGACAGACCACACAACGCGTCGGCGCGAAAGAAACTCTGTCTTTCGCGAATCAAAACTTGTTGCGCTTACTAACGGACTTCTTGAATCTTAGCTTGATGGCTACACAATGCTCAACTTACATTGGTATGTATATTGTCAATCTGCTACAACTTCATAATTATAATCAGGATCTACATGTATGTGTAGAGAGGAGGACACGATTAGCAGATTAGGAGATTACAAGAACGGCTGATTAGGCATGTCCTAACGGTATCTAGTCAGTCTCCGGAGGATGACGTCCTCCTAGTACTTTCGCGATCTCATCTGTCCTTTCGTGTGTGGAGATCCACCGTCGTTTGGGTCTTCGTGTCTTCTTGTGCCTTTGGCTTTGTCATTAGGTCGCTTTGGGTCCACGAACCTTTTATCTTCGTGTTCGTGTTCGTGTTCGTTTGACCGTCGTCTTCATGTTCATTTGATCGTGGTCTTCGTGTCTTCGGTCCTCGAAGCTTTTCTGTTTGTTTTTGTCTTCATGTCTTCGGTCCTCAAAGCTTTTCTATTCGCGACCACGCAGCTCTCTTGTTTCTCTTATGCCTTGAGCTCTAAAGCTATCCTAGCTTTGCGGCTAGAAACTATTTGTTTCTTTAGATATGGCAGCAAGAATTTTAAAGGATTTGAGCAAAAAGGATCTCGTAGTTTTGAAGGATGTTGCTTGGTTTAGAGTTTGTAGCAGAATTGATAGGATCATAGCAGAACATTAATTTTGTAGATGACATTTGACGAGTAATAAAAATATTTTTTCCATCGCATTCCATGAACTTTTATATTATTTTTCACTAATGTTCTCATGTATTTTGTTACATATACAAATTGTTTTATAGTATTAGTGAATCTTTCCATGTGAGCAAGGACTTGTATCAAAATTCAAGATCATGAATTATTTGTTGCCCAGTGTCATGCTTCAGAAAAAGAAAGAACATAACTGAGCAGAAATGTTTGTCCCTCATTTTCAACATCTACGAAATAGATGTACAATCAGGCTTGCAGGTCCAAAGCAATTTCCTTAGAAAGACCAAAATAATCATTCTAGCCACTCTCTATGTTACTAAAAGAACGTCAACATAAAAGGACTGGCATATCATAAAATAGCAAAGTTAGCAATTCAGTAGAGCAGAGGGTCACCTGTCCTTTGGGAGCTCTTATGGAAATATTAGAACAAACAAAATAGAACAATTAAAAGGCAAGAGTATTGTCTCTTCTAGGAAAAATGATTTGCTCTTTATATGTAGATTGCTTGTGAAATCAGACTTTCGAAATCTCAATAATTTTCATAAAATCCAAAACTAAAACCATAAGACACTAATTGAACTAATGATCTTGCCATTCATTCAAACGATCATCATCTCACGCACCACCACTTATATCAAGCCTACAACTCTACAAACTGCAACCTTCCAAAGCAAAGTAAAAACCAACTGACCATCAATTACCGCAAAGATTGACAAGAATATCAATGCAACAATGACATCAACGGCACTAAAGCCAGCCGCAAGGGTCATCAAAGCTCACGAGGATGGTACGCCCCGTCACTGCTCCCTACCGTAGCTACATATCACAATGACTATCATCTCACCTTTAAAAATTAAGGAGAAGCAGAAGATAAAGTGATAAAAAAACAAGAAGGATGTTGTCTTTGTACTACAAAGAAATTTTTGCTAAATTATGGTAATTAAACTGGTAAAATTTGCTAATTAGACTGCCAACTGTCATTGTGTTTTCAAATAATAATTGGTGATAAGTTATTGCCATGTCTAAGTATTGTTTTTTGTGAATGTTATTAATGTATTGCCAGCTGGCACATTGTTTTTTTGACACAATTGCTAGCTGTCATAGTGACAAATTATGCCTGGACAGTTGCATTCTATGTGAATTTTTCTACCAGAATGTGTGAATAAGACAGCTGGCAGTTCCAATTATTACCAGTACAAAATTGTCTATTTGCATATTCTACCTATGGAGGTCCTTCCAAAATACAAAGGAAACTTGAGCACTTGGCATTATGTAGGAAGAGTACATCAGATGTTTTAGTTTTAATGCTCTTATTTGATATATGTGACAGCTTACTATGGCCATGATTGTTGCATGAGTATGCGACATGCCCTTCACCAAACATCTTGGTTGTAAGCTGTAACAGATGGCAACCTGGCTGCTAGCTCTCCTCAATCAATGCCTAAGGAGAATATTACCTAGTGAAGAGAGTATAGTCATTGGGTTTAATGCATCCATCAGATGTCTTTGCAAAAACAAATATGTTGGAGAGAACTATTGATTGTTCATTAATTTGAGTTACTCCACTGTTTCTTCTTATTTCTTGATTGATGCAATAACTGAGGATGCAATAGAAATGAAATCTGTTACAAAAAAAATAGCAAAGGATTGAAGACATATAAGATTAAAGTTTGCATAACTAGCGCATGTGTTGTCAAGAAAAATAGACATGTGGCTAGATAATAAATTTGTAGAATTTATAAATATGCAAATGAAATTTAAATTAGTTTTACCGGAGAAAGACAAACTATTGACAATTATGACTCTATCATTCTTTTGTCAAATGATACAAAATCTCATGTAGTGGGAAGGTTGGTGATACGTGAGACCTCTACTTATAGAGGTTTTAGACTATAATATTGTCGTAGATATTGTTACCATTGTAAATGATACAATTGTAGTGATTGAACATTTTGTTGAAAAGTAGAATAATCTTAATGAGCTTGATGACTTTTGAAACTAAGAAATATATATTTTTGATTTAAATATATAAAAATATCCTTCATATTTTTCATTGTTATTTATTTTAGATTTGTTGAGACATTATTTTTATTATCAACTTCTATTGAGATTATGTATTTTTTATATTGCGATTTGTTTCTAATGTTGAATATACTTAAAATTTCTAATTTTATTCATTTTCATACAAAGACTACAAAAACAATTATAATATTTGAGATACTATTCGTGCAAATGATATAATAACTCTTAAAGAGTTTTTCAATGAAGCTAATGCAAATCGTTAAATAGATTATAAACTTATATGAACATTTTTACGGAACCGTACAAAACAGTTTTTTAAAAAAAAAATTGATACCAAAATATTCTCCTCGACGAGCTAATACTCCCTATATAACTCAAAATTGCAAAAATCGTTGTCTAGGGCCTTGAAAATCAAGCCTTAATCTCAACAAATTAGATCTTGATTTTTGGGGCCCTAGACAATGTTTTTTTTTGCAATTTTGAGCTATACATCGAGTAGCAGCTCGTTGAGAAGAATATTTTGGACTCAAATTTTTTTCGGGGCCCGGGGCCCTAGACAACATTTTTTTTGCAATTTTGAGCTATAGAGCGAGTATCAGCTCGTTGAGGAGGACATTTTGGTAAAAAAAAATTTTGTACTTTCATGGTACAGAATGGTTTTGTACCATAAAAGTTCACACAACCGGTTTTTGTGACAAAAAAAATTTACTTTTAGCACTATAAATATTTAAAGATTTAAATATAAAACATAATAATTTAGTTTTTATATTCTTAGAAAAATTAAACATGAAAAAAATTAATAGCTCCTAAAAAATAAAAATCAAATATTTAATTATTTTAAATCAAAAATATTTTTAGTATATGTAAGAACAATATTCATTTAAATGTTAGTACATAGATTTTTTTAGCATTGCCATAATTTTTAATAAGATAAAATGTTTAATTAAAACAACAATAAATTTTTGTTAAGAATTTAAATATTAATTTTGTTTTTATAAAACTTAAATTTTACAAAAAGAAAATGGTACTTTGTGTTATTTTTTTCGTAGTGAATCTAGTTAAAATATCAAATTTTATTTTTGGTCATTCTTGTAAAAAAATTACAAAAATGACATATTTTTCCAAATAATAATAGTCTACTACAATATTTGAGACATTACTCTTGCAAATGATTTCCATTGAAAATTTTCTTAAAGAGAATAGTACAAGATTTCATGATTTTGAAAGTTTAAAACTTTAATATGCATATTCACAACAATGTTTCAAAATAAAAACTATTTAGAATATTTGAATTTCATATTTTTTTTATAAATACAAGATACTTAATTTTAAGTATTTAATAAAGTTTAAAATATATGCAATTTTTATATTACAAATATATATATTTTAAACTTTGTAAGAAAACAACATGGCTTTAGAAAAAAATTCGAAATTAAAATTTTAAAATTGTTAATATATTTTATAAATAATGATTAAATAATAACTTATTTCTAGAGTATTAGTTTAATAATATTTTTATCTCTCAAATATTTTTCATATATATAATTTTAAAAATGCAATGAATAATTTGATAAAACTATTTGTAGCATTGTCATAACTATAAAACAAAAATTTTAACACGACATATATTTGGCAAACATTTTGAATATTGATAATTTTTACAAAAAAAATCAAATTTAAAAAAATAATAAAATCTAGATGTTTTTTTTTGTCACTATGTTAATCATGTACATTTGCTAAGGCCCTTTAAAAACAACCTACACCATATAAAAAATCTTCATCTCCTTTATCATTTACCTTAGGTACCAGATTGTTTCATTCAAAATCTATAATATCTAAAATTTCATTATGACAAGATTGTGTCTTCGTGATAATATCAATAATAATGATATAAATTTGCTATTGTTATATGTTTTAAGTCATATTATCATAGTTTGGTACAAAAAATTGAAATTAACGTCATTTGGTTCTTCTTCTAAAAAAAGAATTATGCCAATAATTTTTTTTTTCAAGTTTCTTCAGCCTACATTATTAAAGCCATTATTTCTATCATGTGTGTCAATAAAAAAGTGACAAATATTTATTCAAAAAGATCGATGAATTGAGGTGGATACTTAGCATTTTCAAAGTTGGACTTCCAATTTTTTCTAAAATTGATTAAAAAATAAACAAAAGATGTTTGGTATCAAAGATATCTATATATTTTTTACAAATATTGCAAGAAGTTGTGTTTTTTAATTGATCAAGAAAGTTCAATACACATCATTTTTTAATCTGAAATAATGCTATAAAACATTTCAGCATTTTGTTACGAGGCTTGAAAACCATACTAAAAATGATGGAACATAGACTTGAAATACTCTATATTTTATGTGATATTGAATTCAAAGAGAAAGTAAGAGATAACTATATCTCTTTCAAAATGAGATGAAGAAGTCATGTATAGAAAAAAAAAACAAATTAAAAAGAAACAAAATCGCTTTTGTGAATGAGATGAGATTTCAGAATTGATAGAATTGAAGTGCGTGCATAAAAGTAATATGTACAGCGAATATCGCTTTTGTTGTCTATGTGGATTACATGTAGAGAATCTATATTGCACAACTAACACGATAGAAAAAAATGAAAGAAATCATTAAGAAAATGTCAATTTATATTGTTTTGCTCACAACTTTGTGCAAAGTCGTCGTATAGACCACACATGATGATTACGATACGTGTCATTGTACAAATCTTTCACTCGTCGCTTTGTTAACTTTTTTTTTTTAGCATTTTTTAGTGGATGTCACTTTATATTTCAGATTGTTCCATACATTGATACTTGTCCATACACTCAAACATTGTAGTAATATTACATTCGTTCATATCAGTTTCTTTGTGAATTTTGAAAACTTGAAATTTGTGTGAATGATCTTTCATGCATAGAATCGATATTATCTTGGGTCGTTCATAATATAGCGAGTTAATAAACTAGGAGAGAATTTTCAGGTCTCTCACTTTTTACAAGACTCATAACTATCATGCATCCGTTTGACATTTATTGTAGTATGAACAAGAGCAAATGGATGTATGAAATAAAAATATATAATAAATCCACCAAGTTTTTAATTTCAAGAGCCCTCTTAATCCAAATGGTGTGAACCAAAGAGGGGCTGGGCCATTTTTCAAATTCTCACCCTCTACACTCTAGTGCTTTCAAGAGGCTGTTGAGGATTGTCAACTTGTGCAGAATTTGCACTGAAACTCCAAATACATGGTGGTGCATCACTTTTATCTATCATCACGTCTTATTGTCGTCAACGAGTTTCTACCACTTTACATCACATTCAAGCACTTGCAATACTTCGACGTGCTGTAGTTGCAAAAACGGTTGCTTCTCAGTTTCCTGTACTACCTAAACTTGCAAATATTTTAGCTAGTGACTTACATCAAGCAGTAGGCTTTCAATAGCTATTTTGTTAAAATTTGGATGTGCTATAGTTGTGATGTACAATATCTAGATTTGCCTTACGGCCTTTATACATTTTACATGCATTCATTTGTACTCTGATGGGTTGTCCCATCGTTTATCAATGAAAACCTGAAGATTCTTCTTCATTTAATGGTTGAAAGTTCACCTCAAATTGTGGTTTACAAATAAATGGAATCATTAATACCTTATGAATCTTGCAAGGTAATTATTACGATTTTTGAAAAATAAGACAAGTGTGTGCGATGCATAGGGCCTTTAAACTTTTTAAAAGTGCAAAGGTAAAAAATAAAATCTGCTAGTTACTAGGGAAGGTCCGTGCGCGGGGGACTTCCCCTGTACTTAACAAACACTCCTAAGGCAGTGGACCCCTTGTCATGAACCAAGGACTTGTGAGGCTGCCCTATTGTGAAAGGGGCCCAAATTTGCAGACCTCCTTTAAGTTTTTAGGGTTTAGAGAAGAAAGGGGTTAATAAGGGTTTTGAGGGCAGCAGAGGAAGAAGGAAACGTGATCGTTAGCGATGGAGGAAGAAAGCAGCGATGGCGAACTAGGGTTTGAAGAGCTCGGCCTCGAGGCGCGCATCTTGCGAGCAGTATCGAAGCTGAAGCTTGAGAAGCCGACTCCGATCCAGCTGAAGGCTATCCCCTTGATCCTGCAAGGCAAGGATGTGGTTGCTCGGGCAAAGACGGGATCTGGCAAAACCCTTGCTTACATCCTTCCTTTGCTGCACAAGCTTTTGGCAGACGATCCATCCGCTGGAACCTCGGCTGGTCCCAGAGCTGTGGTGCTTGTTCCCACAAGAGAGCTGTGCCAGCAGGTGCATGATGTGGTGGCCAAGCTTTTGGAGTATTGTGGCAGATCTTTGAAAGTGGTGCAGCTTACATCCAGTTTGTCTGTTGCGTCATTGAGAGCGGCTCTGGTTGGACCTCCTGAGATTGTGGTGACAACACCGGCATCCTTAGCTTCTTGTTTATCTAACAAGACTTTATCGCCAGCCTCTTTGGTAAGTCTGTCTGTTTTGGTGTTAGATGAAGCGGATTTGCTCCTTTCATACGGGTATGAGGAGGATTTGAAAACCCTAGCTCCACATATACCTCGTAGTTGCCAGTGCCTTCTCATGTCTGCCACATCTAGTGAGGATGTGGAAAAGCTAAAGAAATTGGTGCTTCACAATCCTGTCACTTTGAAATTGACAGAAGTGGATGGACAGTTAGATGATAGCATTTTACCTAATAGTGTACAACAATATAAGATTTCCTGTAAGTTGCATGATAAGCTACTGTACATGCTTGTCCTGCTGAAATTTGGACTAATTCAAAAGAAAGCTCTTATATTTGTAAATTCAATTGATACGAGCTTTAGATTAAAACTTTTTCTTGAGCAATTTGGCATCAAGTCGGCGGTCCTAAATGCAGAGCTTCCACAGAACTCTCGGCTTCATATACTCAAGGCATTCAATGTAGGCCTTTTTGATTACCTGTTAGCAACAGATGATTGCAGAACAACTGGGCATCATGCTGGGCACAACGATGAAATGGCAGGCTTGAAGGAAGTGGACAAGAGCAGGAGTTCATCAGATAATAAAGGTCGAAGGGCTCAAAAAGATACAGAGTTCGGAGTGGTCAGGGGGATAGATTTCAAGAATGTGCGCACAGTCGTGAATTATGACATGCCCCCAACAATTTCTGGATACATCCATAGAGTGGGTAGGACAGGGCGTGCTGGGAATGCTGGTGCTGCAATTTCTTTGGTATCTCTTGAAGAAGAAGAGCTGCTAAGATCTTTGGAGGAATTTTTATCTGAAAATGTCAGCACAAAAAATTCAACGCAATTAGGACCCTTTCCATTGCTTTCAGGTAAAGCTATTGAATCCTTGAGGTACAGAGCAGAGGATGTTGCAAGGGGTGTTACCAAAATAGCTGTGAGGGAGGCACGTGCAAAGGAGCTGCGTCTGGAGATTTTGAACTCCGACCTTCTTAAAACTCATTTTGAGGACAATCCCGCAGACTTAGAGTTACTGAAACATGACAAGGTCTTGAGCAAGCAACAACCTGCATCTCATCTTCGCACTGTACCAGAATATCTTCGTGACCCAACAACAGAGGCTGCTAGCATGGCTGTTAAAGCAGCAAGGGCAGCTATGGGTCAAAGTACTTCTAGATTTTACAGTAATAGGAAAAGGAGGAAGCCTCAGAGTGATGATCCACTCAAGGCATTTTCGGCTGGCTCAAAGAGATTGAAAGGAGGAAAGAATGATGCCAGAGGTCTGCCTGGGACTCTATGGGCCCGTAAAAAGGGAGAAAAAAGAGGTTCATCTGGTGAATCAAGAGGAAATTCTAAGTCCTCGAATAGTTCCAGAAAGAAACTACATAGGAGGAGGAAAAGATGATGATTAGAATTTCTTTGCTGGTTGAAGAATAGAATCCATTGAACATTATTTCCGGTTGGAGAGGGATGTAAATCTCTTCAGAAAGAATCATAAATTATGATATAGTTTTGGATCATGACCAACATTGACCTAGTTTGAGAGGCATTGGTGTGCACAATCTACCTTATGTCTAATTTGATGTGTTGTATTTGTGTGAACTGGATGTCCAAAGGAAAATAAATGAAATGTTTGAACAACTTGAGAGTTTTTTGGGCCTGATAGTTTGACAGTAGGGCATCAAGAAGCTTAGATGTTTCTTGTGAGGCTGTTTACCATTCTAATGCGGTGCTCTTGCTACCAATGTGGTGTAAGTGGCTATGAGGGAAGCAAATTCAAACTGGTCCGTGAAGTTGTCACTACTATGTGGCTAAAAGTTTAAGGAATGCAGTAAAGTTAAGCAATCCTAGTTTCAGTTGAACTTGACTTGAGTAGATTCCAATGGAGATTTGCATCGAAATTTGAAGATTAGAGTTTATCTTCGAAGATTTATATTGAGCAAAATATCAAAAGAATGAATATTATGTGAAAAATAGCAAGGAATATGTCTTTTGCATACGTTGCCATAATAAGCCCTGAAGTTACCTCACACATTGCCTAGCTTCCAAACGTTAAATCATCAAAGGCTATGGCGGAAAACTTGTTCTACATTTTGGCTAGGAGTGAAATAGATATTTAAATCTTGCATCGATTTGAAAAGATTCAAATTTTTTGGAACCCTTAAAACCAAGATTCAGTTGTCACTATGCAAGCAATTGAGGATAAGGGCCAACCATAGAAACCGGTTCCAAGGCTTTAAGGATGGAAAATACTGATGCAGTGGTTTTTTTTTAATCATATAATACAAAAAAAAAACAGAGACCATCAGAAATTTGAGCCCTAAACTGATAGCTCAGCTGTCAGACATATTTATGTGTTTCAAACATTTCTGCAACCCCGTACTATTGGCTGTTCGTAGATTGAGGCAGTTCTTGTTCTGCAGTTGTGGTAGCGTAGAATTAGATAGCAGCGAGGCAGTTCTGGCACCATAGATTGATGCAGTTCTGGCAGCACATAGGACTTTGCTTATATAAATTATTTTTATCAAGGCTCATACTATTTGTTTAACCTAGAGCATCAGAGAAGTCATTTTGATAGATAATATGAGCTATTAACATTGAAATGTTTTGAAGCATCTTGGGAAGATATTTAGGTGTAGTTGTCATGCAACAACTACTTCAAGAAACCTAGAAGCCTAATTTCACATATACATAACTAGAGAGAAGGGTAATCATTTACGCAAATTGGATGTCTCTATGCTCCTAATAGTACCATTTGAAATACCTTGCACCACATTCCAAACTTGGTCATCATCAATCCATTCCCAAGCTTAAAGCTCCCAAGTGATTGCTTTGATCCTCGCTCAAAGTTATATGTACTGCCATCCCTTTTCACTACTAGTGTCCATCCCAGAAGGATGTCATTGCCTTCAATTAGCTCTAGGTATCACAACAAAGAGTGTCCAAGAATTGTAAATGCACGTAAATCTTTGCATTACAATGGTCATCCCAAACTAGCCAATGGACATATAAATATTCAAAGTAGTTTGCGTCGTAGGCGTAGGACATATAACACAAGTACAACTATGCTATCCATAAACAATTTATATGCTAAAGAAGCTTGTAGCTCCACAAACAATAATGTATAACTTGATAAGGTAAATGTTTAACATGTTACATTATCAAACTAGGCCATCTTAACCTTGTAGCTCAATCCAACCTATTATTGATGTACAAGTATTAACTACCCTTGAAATTCACAGATGTCTTTTCTTGCCCCAAAGCTCTTGGATTTGATTTCACAAAATTGAATCACCTATGTAACAAACTACACTATAATATGTGCCATACTTTTATATTTGTGTCGTTGGAGTTTATTTGCAATTGATAGGACGTACATAGATAGATGATAAATCCTATTTTGGTGTCATGTATGTGTGCGTTGTTAGAATTTGTTCTTTATTCACAAGATTGTGCTAGCTGAAATCATGTGATTATAGTTTAAATGATTGTTGTTGAAGTCTTAATGGGATAGGGTATGTCATCTTTGAACATTGGACACATTATGACCGCTTCATGCTCACTAACTTTTTGCATGCCATATCAAACAAGTACCATTGTCAATTATTTGCATTGTGGCCTTGCCTTAATAGCACTAATATATTAAAAGGTCCCCTAAATGACCACTTCCTTCAAGACAATGACAATTTGTTAAATTATGCTTTTCAACTATATCTAGATCCACAAGTGAACAACATAGTCCAACCCCAGCTTTAGCATGTAGATCTATTTTTTGAGAAGGGCATGCTCAAAGCATTGAGGGTTTTTAATCTGCAAGTAATTTTTTTTGCTTGTTCCATTCTACCCATGGTTCACCGATCATGTAGCACATGGCACTGTAATATTAATTACATTATGTCTCTAACTACAAGACGATACTAACTAGATGCAAAAATTTCAATGTAAACAAACACGTCGCTTGTGAGGATCTCAATGTGAGACAAATTTGGAAGTGACACTGGTTGTCTCCACTTTGTACTACGAATAATCCTCTCAATGTCTCTTGATAGGTGTCATGACAATCTCTAGCACATCTTCCTTCTATGGTAGGTGTCCACGTTCATTCTGTTATTTTTTGTCATGTATTAAAATTGGCTTCTCATTTTCCAATACCACAAAAGGCTTGGACGCCATAACATGAGCCACTGTATTATATGAATCATTCACCATCATTCAACTTTCTCATGTAAACCAAATTACATAGTATATGTGATCATGCAAGTACCAAACTATGTAGTCTATGTGCCAATTCAGTTATCAAACCATTACTGTCATGAACAATATCTACTTTTAAGGTATTACATCATATTTTTGTGGATACATTACCGGTTTGATACATTGGAAAATTCAATTCATAAAATAGAAAAAGTATTTTGACACATTTAAGAACCAATTTTGAGTAAAAACATTATTTCAAAGTATTTTTTGCAGCCTTTAAACATAGCATGCTGATGTGCTGAAATAGCTAGAAAAAATAATTTGTAGCCTTCAAAGATAGCACGTTGGCGTGCTAAGTGAAACAAGAAAAAAAATATTTGCAGCCTCCAAAGGTGGCACGCTAGTGTGCATAGTGAGATAGTCCAATTTGTTTTTTCCCGGGCTATCTCATTATGCACGTTGGTGTGCCACCTTTGGAGGTTGCCAAAAAAACCTTTTAATTTCAAAATTTCTTAGTTATGAGATTTTTAACCGTGTACAAAATCACAAATTCTTAATAATAAACATTCAATTAGTGGCATAAAAAAATACCATGTGCTATCTTTTTGTTGAATCATAGCAAAAATGAAACTTGCAAAATGCCAATGCCAAGCATTGAAAGGATGACAACAACGAAAGTGATAGATGATGATGGGCTAAAAGTGCAGCTCTTCAAGTTGGTGATTGACCTTGTAGTGTCTCCTTTGACAAACATGTTTAATGCAACTATCAAGGAGGGTTAATTGGACAACAGAAAATTATTGCACAATTCTGTTCACCATTCGCTAAAGTCTTCGAGACAATATTGGAGTCAAAGTTGACTCACATGGCTTGAAGATAATCAAGCTCAAGTTGTGCCATAAATATGTTTTATGAGGAAACAATGACTTTTTTTTTTGGGTTTTCTCTTTAGTGACAGCTTTTATTATGGTTAAATCTATCCTTTACCTGAAGAGAAGCTGATATTAACTTGGTACATAGGTCTTTGCACAAATGTATGAAAATTAATGTGGATATATATTTGTGCATGTGACCTAACCTACTCTTGGCAGTGATGAAGGGGGTAGTAGGGGTGTTTCAATGATTGGTTTGTGCTATTATGAGCTTTTTTGTTGCTTTGGTGATTTTACAAAAGCTTTTGAAACCTTTCTTTATGAAAAGCCGGTTTCTAACACTAGTGACTATATGAGATGTCATGGCAAAGGTGGTTACTAAGATGGAGACACAACATTTTCAAAGCAATATAGAAGTTAAAGTAGGTATGTTCACTATCACCCACACTTTTCAGGCTATTTATTAATGAGATTGAAGAAATCATGCAAAATGGTAGTAGTGAGTGGGAGATATTGGGTTATGCTGTAAAATAACTTTCATATGTCGATGACTGTGTATTAATGACAAGAAATGTAAGGGATTTCCACATGCACCTTCGGGACCTGGAGAGATTTTGCAGTAAATTTGTGTTGGAAGTCAATGTGGAAAAAGCAACATCCTGATCTATGAAATCAAACGCATTAAAAGTGGGGAAGTGGCAATTTCGAGATTGGGGTTCAATTCATATAGATTGTGGACTCAAAAAATTATCATGAAGTCAATATATCTACCCAACGAGTTGGATAACTCTCTATATGTAGGTTGATAGGAGCTTCAAAGCATGGATGTTCCTAAAAAATAGGTTTACAGAACTAGGCATTCTCATCATTCATCCTCAGAAGCCATTTTCATTCAAATTGTTAATTGGAACTACATCTGCTATTAATGCGAACAAGTGGGTCATTGACTTCTTACTTGAATTGACCCAAGCCTTTTATATTAATGCCAGTCCTAAAGTGTGTTTAAATGGTCATTTTCACAATACTAGCTATGTAAAATTCCACTTGTAACTGATGATGTGGCTTATGCCACATCTCTAGATGCTTACCCCTATGCCTAATCATGTAAATTCCTCACATGAGATCTTTTGGCATCTTCACAAATTAGTACAAAATGTACACTAGCTTTGTAGAGAGAATGTAAGACTATTTTAGCTTGTTTTACATTCTTGATGGATCTCGAGATCTCGAGGTCAATGCTAGGGTTGATGGACTATTTTAGGGTATTTACTTTAGTTCTAGATAACCATGGTCGAAGGGTAACCCTAAACCGTAAATCTGATATGGAGATGTATATATATCTATAAGATTTTGGTGAAAATCGAGATTTTCCGCTTTCAAAGACATTGCCTTTGTGTGGCGAGTTAGTACTTTGATATGTGAGTGATCTTAAGCATTTAATGCATTGATTGGAAGTTAATGAAGTTTATTACAGGTCAAGCATGCTTGCTGAACCATTCTATCAAGGTTTGGATCAAATCTATGTGCCTAATGTGGAGTTAAATGCCAAGATAAGGTAATTTTGTTAACTAGTCGTGATTCTAGCTCATAGTTTGGATCTAGATTGATAAAATGTGCATTCTCCATCACTTTTAGAATTGAATGGGATTCATTTTACTGCTAAATCTTTTCATGGTGTCAGATCCTAATAAAAAAGTGAGCTTTAGATTTGAAATTTCAAGCTTAAATCCTAGATTTTGAGTAATATTGGTTTTGCCCTTGCTACTAGTAATAATCTAGTGATTGTACCTTCAAATTTGGTTTCAATCCAATGAAATAGATCAAAGGGGATCTGATTTGTTGAGTTATAGCTTCAGCTTCCGAGGAATGGTTACAAATTTTATAATGCTGATAGCGTGGTTGAACATGATGACTCTCATATGTACCTAGTAGAGTTTCTAAACAGTTTGCAACCAAGTGGATGTCCACCACATAGATTGGTGCTAAAGGTTGGCATGATAGTAATGTTGTTGCGGTTCATCGAATTGTGCAATGGTATGAGACTCATCATTTGTAGATTGAGTAGACAAGTCGTAGATGCAGAGATAGTTGTTGGCAAGAATATTGGGAGTAGAGTCCTTATTCCACGAATCCCTTTAGTGTCGAGCGCTTCAGACTTGGAGATTTAGTCACTTTCATTCAAGCAAACCAAATGAGAGAGAGAGCTTGTGCAAGTTGTTTTGAATGGCTTAAGTAGTGATTTCTCTAACCTTGTCCAAGGCTTTGCCATAATGGTAAAATTGCATCTAGGTGAAGACCTTCAAAGTGTGTTGATGGCCAAGGAGAGTAGGAAGGCTCACATCAAAGCAAGGGTGGAGAGGCTCTCCATCAATGAAGGTGTGAGAAAGCCTTATTTTTAAAGAGTAAAGGCAAAGCAAAGAGCAAGGGAGGAGCTTTAAAAAAGGAGCAAGCAAAGGATGGAGGTCATCAAGGGTTTACATCATCATCAAGCCAACTCAAGTCCAAGAAGGACAAATCAAAGATCAAGTGCTATTATTGTAGAAAAATGGGACATTATGCCTCAGAATGCTTTAAGAAGAAGCAAGGAAAAAAGCCAAGCCAACATTGGACAAGAGGAGGAAGAGAATTCTCATGAGAATTCACTCATGTTGTCAACTTTTTCATCATCAAGTGTCAAAGGTGAAGATCCTTGGTGGATTGATAGTGGGGCTAGCTCCCACATGTCGGGTAAAAGGTCATATTTTTTTCAACTCACACCTTATGTAGGACCTATAAAGTCCATTTATAAAACAAATGATCATAAATGTAATATTGAAGGTGTGCTTAGGATCTTCTAAGAAGACTAAGAGATATGGTGTTCTCTTCATTCCTAGCATCACTAAAAATTTGGTTAGTGTTGGCCAACTTTTAGATCATGGTTTCATTGTGGATTTCTCTTCTAATTTATGCAACATCAAGAAAGATGGAAAGATCATAGCAAGAGGAACAATGTTTGGGAGGTTGTTTAAGCTTGATGCTTTTGTTGATCCTAACCAATTTTTTATGGTAGCTTTGTGGGACAAGAGGCTCGATCACATCAAACCAAGTCTAGGGAAGCCATGTGCAAGGAGGAGCTTGCTCTTGGTCTTCCAAGATCTTTGGCAACGGAGGAAAGAGTATGTGAAGCTTGTGACTTGGCTAAGACACACAATTTACCTTTCTCAAATTCCATCACAAAGACATCACATCCTCTTGAGTTGATCCACTCGGATGTGAATTTTGCAATCACAAGGAGCAATGGTGGAGCCACAACGTTTGTGATCTTTATTGACGACAACTCAAGATGTGGTTGGGTATTTTTACTTTCCTCTAAAGCACATGTATTTGAGAGTTTTCTTTCAAGTTGAAGACTTTTGTTGAGAAGCATCATGATCACAAGATCAAAGTCTCTAGAAGTGATAATGGTGGAGCATATATCTCCAATGAATTCGAAGCCAAGAAGGGATCAAGAAGGAACTTTCTTGTCCCTACACCCCTCGGCCAAGATGATGAATAGGACTCTATGTGAAATTCATGCAAAATCTAAGTTGATCATTTTACATTTTCATGTATGTATGTAAATCAAACATGTGTGGAGCACGTTCACATGTGAGTAGTAGGCCTATTTGCATTAGCTAATTTATGCCATAAAATAGCTTGTTTCAATAAAGTAATGTGAAACTAGACAAAAGCCATTCAAATAGAAATATGCCAATTGTCATCATGTGGATGGAACTCAATCTCCTCATGACTTGTACCAATCAAATGCATGATTAGGCATAAAAAAATAGACATCCATTTCGAGTCCTACGAGATGTTGACACATGTCCTAGATTGTAGGAGTGCAAAATTGCAAGTGGTGTACCATAAGCCAAAATCCTCATCCTATTGGCTTGTGAGGTCCAATAAAATTATGAGGTGCAAATCATGGATCCAATCATTTTTAAAGGTCAACACATGCTTAATTGAGTAGGAACTCTAGCTACTACTATATGGATGTGGACTCTCATTGTACTTTTGAGAGAGATAATGATTTTGTGTGTCAAATCGCATGTGTTTTCTCTCTACCCGATGGCTCATTGATTTTCTCTCTCTTATCGAGAGTAGGATGTTTTCCTCACTCTAAAATCTTGAGTAACACTTCATTTTTTCATGTATGTGCATGGAAATGGCTTGTCTTTGATGAATGATTACTTTTTGTGTTCAAGAGCTCTTGCCTAGATCCAAATCTTGTGTGATAGCCTATGAGAATCCGTGTTGATCAAGATAGGTTTGGTAGTGTGCAACCTCTCATGAATGTAGGTCTTGGTAGATCTATTCAAGGTCCTTAAATGCACATTTAAAAGATGCTATCAGAGCTAGAGCCATGCATGCTTGAAGGTAGATCACTCCAATCAAAGTTTTGAGTGAAAAAATCAAGATTTGAGGGTGCTTTAGGTTCATAGCTTCTAATCGCTCAATGAAAGCTATGTTTGCATGATTTTTTTTTGGATAAATAGGTACCTTTTGTTGTGTGGAATGTTCAAAACATGTGTGAGTTGCATCCACTTTGATTTTGTGTACCAATCTTGTCTTTGATCCATAGAGTCCAATTGACCACTTGTTGGAAAGAGCTAGAAGTGTTGATTGAGATGCATAAGGCTCCAAAGGTTGTTGATGCACCTTCTCGGAGTTTGGATCTGATCTTTGAGAGTAGTTAGAGGTGTCTACCTGGTGGATTTCAGATTAGTAGCATCCATTCATTTGGATCTTAAGAGATTTGGCCAAAATTGTGTGTTTCTCTTAAGCTAGTCAAGTTTGATAAAAATCTAGGACATTGTTTGTTGTCAAACCAATTCAAATTCAATCCAGCTCTAAAGGTTAGAGTCATTGGATAAGGAGTGAGTCCAATAGGGGTGATTGGGTCTAATTTTCATGTGTTTGAAGCTAAAATTTCATGTCAAGTTTGGATGATCTTTGAGAGATCCATTTTTTACATTGACTAGATTATGGTGTGGTATGATACTAGAGTTTGTGATCTAGATCTTGCCAATGTTTTGAATCTTGTTCAAATCTAGTTGTTTTGAGGTCACAAAGTCATTATCAGATTCATTTCACACGTGTGAACTTTGTGTTCAATCAATTCCTCATCATGACATCAATAGGAGGTTTTCTACAAAAAAAGATTCTAATGTGACCAAGTTGTGGCATGAAATGTATGGTCATTTGAGTTTTTGATAGTTATAATGCTTAAGAAAAAGGTTTCGTAAGGGGAATTCTAGTTGGGGGCAAAGGACTCGCTCAAATTGGCACATTCAAATTTGTGTGGTCCCATGAGACCAAATCTACAGAGTGGGCATGCTTTTTATGATTTGTCCTTTCTTGATTTTCTCAACAACAAAGGAAATAGATTGAATGCTACTTAGTCATGGAGAGATAGGTTCAAGTACTTGAAGAGTAGCCCTATTGGTAAGTTTAAGCTTCTAGTCTATAAATTGCTCACTAGATCTTTTCTTTTCAAGGCAATGTGGCCCTATGACCCAAACAAATTTGGCCCATTGTACTTTAATTTCTTAAATATTTACTAGTTCACTTTTGCAGAATCTCTATAAAGAAATCGCCCCCCCCCAAAGGTGTTCATATTCTTCTTTTTGTTTACGTGCTTTCAATTACACAATTGCATATCTAGGATGAGCAAGATCATCAATAATTACCCTAAACTTATGTATGTATATGGAAACATCAATAGTAAGCGTTCCTTTCTTTGTGCGAGAAAAGAAAGAAACATATTGAATGAAACCATATATGACATGTACGCAAATATCATACATAATATGGCTTTGAAAAAAAAAGAGCAATTAGAACTAAGTGAATCATTTAATATACAAAATTTGTGAATCTATTATAAATCAACAATAGATCAAAATATTTGTTTAGTTATTTCACGAAGAACTATCAAGAAACTCTTATAATTCTACCATTGTAAAAGACAAATTGCTTTCAAAAGAAAACATCATATTATCTAAATCTTTTTAGGATTGAATTTGGTTAACACTCTTTGCCACCTTGACATAGGGGGGCCATAAATAGAGAGAGAGAGAGAGAGAGAGAGAGAGAGAGAGAGAGAGAGAGAGAGAGAGAGAGAGAGAGAGAGAGAGAGAGAGAGAGAGAGAGAGAGAGAGAGAGAGAGAGAGAGAGAGAGAGAGAGAGAGAGAGAGAGAGAGGAGAGAGAGAGAGAGAGAGAGAGAGAGAGAGAGAGAGAGAGAGAGAGAGAGAGAGAGAGAGAGAGAGAGAGAGAGAGAGAGGAGAGAGGAGAGAGGGAGAGAGGGAGAGAGAGGGAGAGAGAGAGAGAGAGAGAGAGAGAGAGAGAGAGAGAGAGAGAGAGAGAGAGAGAGAGAGAGAGAGAGAGAGAGAGAGAGAGAGAGAGAGAGAGAGAGAGAGAGAGAGAGAGAGAGAGAGAGAGAGAGAGAGAGAGAGAGAGAGAGAGAGGGAGAGAGAGAGAGAGAGAGAGAGAGAGAGAGAGAGAGAGAGAGAGAGAGAGAGAGAGAGAGAGAGAGAGAGAGAGAGAGAGAGAGAGAGAGAGAGAGAGAGAGAGAGAGGAGAGAGAGAGAGAGAGAGAGAGAGAGAGAGAGAGAGAGAGAGAGGAGAGAGAGAGAGAGAGAGAGAGTAAAGCTTCTCTTAAATCGTTGAATGTAATTGACTTAATAAATAAATTGCCAATCAAGAGTAAATTGAGAAAGCTAGTAGAACAAATCGATATTGTCAATGTAGTGAAAGAACTACCTTCAAGATATGATGGCGATTGCATTTTTGAGTTACCCTCCTGTTGATGAGCATCAAAGTTCAATGTCAGGTTTGGAACAAAGTGCTGATGGCCATCCTTGGGTGAGATATACTGCCTCTACAATTATCAATTTTGAAGGAGATGTTTGCATATCATCTTGTGGCAGTTCATTTTTATGTGAACTTCATATTCTATGTGGTTATCAGAAAATAGCAGGAGAATCAAATATCAAGCAATGGAGAGGTAGACTATCTATTCAATGTACTTTAGAAAAAGTTTAGAAAAAACATGGTGGATTTTGTTGTTTTCATTGTGGTGAGAAAGCTAGCTTGGTTCAAAGCTGCAATGCAAAAATATACTATGTTCTTCCCACACAAAGTTGTTGATGGCCATTCTTGTCAAAGAAGTGCAACTGTGAGGAGTCTAGTTCAAGAGTAGATTGAGAAAATACTTGGAGCTGGCCAAAATAAAATAGAGAAGGAAGTGACTCATGAGATCATAATGAAGAGCTTGATACGTGATGACCCTTCTCATATTTAAATGTTATCGTTAGAGAAGTTTGATGACTTGTTGGACCAATTACAACCACTTACTAATCAAAGGAGGTACTATTTTATAATGATGTTGAAAGCTCTTAGTTAAGACTTAAGAGTTTGATTTTGTGTTGACTATGTTTTATCAATACATTGTTGTCGTTTGATATCTTGTTTTGTTGTAGACTCAAGAAATGGATAGGCGAATACAAGATGGATATCGTCCAAAACTAGATTCTATCGATTCCATTCTTGGTTTGAAAGTTTCCATGGATCACTGTTTTCTAGACAAGTTGTGGATGGCTCAAGTGATAGATGTTTCGTGTTCAAAATGGTCCCGCATCTTGTGTGGATCTAGTCAGGCATATGCAAACGGGAAGTGACTTGGAGCACTCTTGGATATGTTTTGATCATGTGCATAGGGTGCGAGAATGGAGTACCATGGTTACCCATGTTTATGATCCAAGGTAATTTGCCTATGATGTTGCTTTTGTGTCAAATTTCCATTGTGTTCTCACTGTCTTGATTAAAAATTCTTTTGTCAATGTGCAGAGCTTGCAAACAATAGCTATGTGTGAGATGAAACTTGAGATGCAACGACCCAAACCAAATTTTGGGAGATGTTGAATGAAGTGATGAGGATACATGGGTTGGACAGGGTGCAGTTTAAAGGATTTATGGCAGATGAGGTAGGGGCCAATTGGAATGCTGCTAGAAAAGTTTATGGGGATGGAGAAACTACGATAATGCAAGGTCGAGAAAGATCATGTCTTTTTCATTTTAAAGACAGCCTTAGGAAACATATAAACCAATGCATCCTACAAGAGTTTAGAAGTGAGCACATATCATCGTGTGAAGCTTGGCGTCTAGCAAAAAATGTTGTAGATGCACATACAAAATACAATTCGTGAGAAGTTTTTGGCGTTCGGGGGCTGCATATGCTACGCAGATTCTTGCTCTAGAAGCATGGTTGTCCTGGTGGCATGTGAGATATTCTCACTAGGCGATACATGAAATTGGTGAGTTTTCTATGCCTGACAATGTAATTCAATACAAACACTGATACTTTGCATGGCTGCCAAATTAGAGAGAGAGAGAGAGAGAGAGAGAGAGAGAGAGAGAGAGGAGAGAGAGAGAGAGAGAGAGAGAGAGAGAGAGAGAGAGAGAGAGAGAGAGAGAGAGAGAGAGAGAGAGAGAGAGAGAGAGAGAGAGAGAGAGAGAGAGGAGATTGTAGAAAATGATTCAATGGTGGAAAATAACTTAATGGTAGAAAGTCACTCAATGCTTCGAAAATGGACAACAATGGTCTTGAAAATGATGGCAAACTTGATAAATGAACTGCTCTTGAAAAACCCTTCCATTTGATACCCATATTGGCATTACAAAATTCTTTTAAAAAAAAGTGTTTCGGGAAACCCTAACGGGAAATCCAGGAACGCGTCCGGAACGCGTTCCGGATCGTGGGTTGCAACTTTGCATAGGATATCAAAAACTACATTGTACCTTGCTAAACACCTTCCACACAGGAACATGTTTTGAGCTCTTTAATGTCAGGTATCTTTGAGCATTTGATAGTTGCGACTTATATGCATAATTTCCCAATTTCGCCAATTCATTGAGATTCAAACCCTGATGTTTAGAGTTTAAGCTGATTCAAATAAAAATCATTATCTATATTATCTAGAATCACATTTTAAAGAATAAAATCAATTGTAAAGTAGACAAGGAATGTAAATTATAAAGTGCTTGATAAATTTATATTACCAATTTCTTGTAACTAATAATATAATTTACAATTTTCTAACCCTACACTTGATTCTCTGATTCTTGAACTGTCAAATAAGCTCATTTTCAATTCTAAGAAGGTTGATTCTAAAAAAGTTAGATATTATGCTGTTATGTACATAGTAACTGTGTTGGTAAACCAATGATATGCAAGTTTGTTCTTTCATTCTGATCTCTATCCTACCAATGCACTAGTTTCCCTAGTAATAAAAGGATTCAAAACCCTCCTTGGGAGTGGGTGAAGTGGTGGAAACCCTTGAACATGAACATCTAGGTATTTGCTGAACCTCAACCAATCGTATTGCCCCCCTCAAGTATGTTGTCCTCATGTTAAGATGCATTGCCCTACATTTGGACTAGATTCCTCGAGAAAAATTCACCTCCAACGGTCCAACTACTGCAATATATGTTGTGGTTAACTTCCCACTCCAACTGCTATCATGTTCTTTTGTTGGAGCCACATGCACTTTCTTTGACACCAATTTATAGCAGCACATGATGCAACTGAGCTTGATATTGATAAAAGACTCCAATGCCAATTTTCAAATTTATGAGATTGCAAGAAGTGAGAAAAAAGCTAATAATTTCTTCTTTCACAATTTCTAAATTTTCCCGAATTAAATTGTCAATCTTAAAACGCTGAAAGTAGACAGTGTAATGTTATGCTTGCTTAGATATTAATCATAGATGCCAATTACTAGGGTGGATGGAGGAAGTATCAAAGCTACAATGTTCCAATATAGTACATGGCAATAAGAGGGGTTTTTAGTACTGCAGAGACTGAAGCATTCTATCCTGATAACAATGACAATCACAAGATCAGCAGACTACAATTGGCCCAGTCTCACATTGACTTGAATTAGATAGCCGAGTGCAGATTTTTCGCTTGGAGGGTTTATAGTACTCCAATGCAAGTTTTAAACCTTGTCTCTGAGTGTAATAAACATCCATTTATCTTGGTCTAAAGTACATTCACTATATAAGCATACTCCATATATTTCAAGTGATTTGTGCTCGGGAAAAGTTATGGTGATTTTATTGCTGTCTTTTGTCGTGGTTAGCTGCAAAATGCCTTTGTTGGTGGTTCAGTGCAAAAATGAGTAGATGTAATCGTTTCAAATCTATGCATTTTGGTGACCTACGGGCTTTAAGTGCCCCTGCAAGTATCTAGCCTAAAAAAGTGTCAAATTGATTCTAAAACATGAGTGAATGTTTGAGAATTTATAATTTGATGCACATTGTACAGAATTTTGGTGACCTACAAGTTTTCATACGAAACAAAATTGCAATCGCATTTGCAAACGCTTTTTGAATTGAGGCATATTCCAAAATCAAGTATATCGTGAATAGCAGAGAACCATCAGTCACACTGCAGTTTGTATGATGCAAGATATGACTCAACAATTTGAGGGTCCATGCATGTCAGCTTGTATGAAACCCTCAACGTGCCACAATGATTTGGCATCTTCCATTACCCCACTTCTTGCACTTACATATGAACATTTCAAACGCAGAATGAAAACTCAAATACAGCAAAGTTAAGTCTGCCTAACATCAAGTAGAATAAAATACCAAGTGTCAGAAGGTACTACAGGCCAAAAAAGGCTTTTTATAACAGGATACTTTTGTACAACATAGCCATAAAGAGGTTTTCATGCTGCGTACCGAGCAGTGACAGACGCTGAAACTCCTATCCAATTATACTTTCAACAAACAGTAGACCAAGTATCCACTATAAGCTACTACTTTGTGTAATTTACTTTTGTGCCTAAAAGAGCTACAAGCTGGGAGACAAACTCAGGATGTGCAGGCCATGCTGCTCCAGTTACAAGATTCCCATCTGTATAGCACTTGTGGATTGGATCAGGTTCCAACCACTCTCCACCTGCAAGCAAAACTTGGGGTTTGACTGCTGGATAAGCTGTACATTTTTTCCCCTGCAGAGTTCCAGTCAAGCAAGCTCTTAGAAAGGTGGTAAAGTCTCCAGCATTTAAGTAATTGAGAAAACTGAAGATGAGCAGATAACAATGTCCTAGAACAGTTCAGTGAGACACATTTCCCCTGAGATAAGTAATTGGTCCAAATGGAACAGCAACAGGGAGCTGCAGCTGAAAAGTCAAACCTTGAGCACGCCAGCTGCAGCAAGTATTTGCTGACCATGACAGATTGAAGCTACAGGTTTATTTTGTTTCATGAACGAGCGTACAATTGACAGAACATTTTCATTCAGTGATAAGTACTCTGGAGCACGGCCTCCTGGTATCACTAAAGCATCATACTCTTCTACATTCACAGCCTTAAAATCAGCATTCAAAACGAAATAATGGCCTGGTTTTTCACTGTAAGTCTGTGCACCCTCAAAATCGTGAATTGCAGTTGGGCATTTATCTCCAGAACTTTTTTCTGGGCAAACAGCATGAACAGTGTAGCCCACAACTTGGAGAGCTTGAAATGGTACCATTACTTCATAATCTTCGTTATAATCCTGAAAAAATCATACCTTCTCTTATTATGATTTTGCCTGAAAATTAGCAAAAATTCACATGGCCATTCCTGGCAATTAGCCTAATTCATTCAGTAACTAGTTCATATACAGTGAAATCACAAGGCTGCTCCTCAAGATACCACTCACCTTTCCCTGCTATATTTTCCAACTAAGTGTATAAACAGCTATTTCAGATAATAATTGTGTCTTCTAGATGACAGGCAAACATACCCCACAAATCATCAAAACCTTCTTATTGCCTCCAGTGACAGTTGCCCCCAAAGCTTCGAGTAAGAGCCTTACAAACTGAGGATGACCTGGCCAAGCTGCCCCAGTGATAAGGTTCCCATCCTTCACACATGAAGAAATTGGCTTGGGGTCCTCCCAGTTTGCACCAGCTGCAAGGACTACAGGTTTCACTGCAGGGTATGCTGTACACTTCTTCCCGTTTAGCACACCAGCTGCAGCAAGAATAAGTTGTCCATGACATATCGATGCAATGGGCTTGTTGGAGGATGCAAACTTTTTAACAATTGTGAGAACTGGCTCTTCCAAACTAAGGTACTCAGGAGCACGGCCGCCGGAATCACCAAAGCATCATAATTGCTCGGATTTACTTCTTCAAATGTTTCATTCAGCACAAAATTATGGCCCGGTAATTCTGAATAAGTCTGCAGCTCAGAAAAGTGTAAGGCCAAGCAATGAATACAGACTATAGCATAAGAATATATGATGCTACCAACATGTTTAAAATGTACATTTCAATATTACATGATGCAAGTGCCAAGGACTTTCTTGGTTTATGAGTTGTGTGAAATAGCAAGAATGATTATGATTAATACAGTTTGAAGCAAATGACAAGCTATTTGATACTTTCCCTTCCAATAAGGACCTCCATAAAAATAGCAGTATTGACAAAATTATTAGCAGGAATTTAAGTAGTAGTGAGATGCATCAAGATTTATAATAACATGAACAATATTCACAATTTCATAGGAGATCTTATGAGGATAAAATGGATGCAGTGAAACCTAATGGAAAGCCAAGTTGCAAAGCATTCCTTAATGAGCAATAAAACCAAATTTGAAAACAGAACCCGGAAAAAAAGCTACCAAAGTCAATCGTGACGAAGGCTAGCGCTAAAAACAAAGCTAATCAGATGAAGACCCTAGTTCCTTATAGGAAGATTGAGATTTGTCATTATTAGTACAATGATGTCATATTAATCCATGTGATGAATATTTGAGCATCAAAAAGCACCCATTTAGCATAACTGTCTTTCTGATGT
>MU835196.1:0-41087 GCA_029204225.1 Diphasiastrum complanatum | reverse complement strand
TTTTGTTAATATTGACGGAGTAATGCCAAACCAGTCAATAAAAAAAGAAGTCCAATTTTATTGGAAAAACTGTAACTGATAGGAATTGATCAAAAGTAAAAAAAAAACTGATTTCATTTCCTAGTTAAATCTATAGTGAATTGTATGCAAAAGATCATACTAGTACTGTTTTTCATACTAGTAGATGATTTTTGTACATCAGGAATTCAACCGCAAGTATAGGATAGAAATGAAATTGTTTCAGACTTTTGTCCTGCAATAGTTAACCTTTTTTACATTTCTAATGTATGTACATCTTCTTATTGCCTTAGCTGAAATAGATTTTCAGGGGACTGAAAATTCTAAGGGGGGGAAAAGAGTCGACATCAGAGGTAGTGTAAGTGTGCTTGGAAAATGTATTTCACAGTCAGGATTTTTGGGTAATCCCTATGGAATAATTGCTTATACCGAATATTGTTCTCCTGGATTGAATTCATTCAATTGAGTTTCAGAATTGATATCTTTGTAATCATTGAGTAGTCCATAGTGTTGGATGTCAATTGTGATGTTAGAAATAGAATTTGATACATGGATTACATTGGATCCGTTAGTTGACAAAATTTTGTCCCTAGAGTTGATGCATTAGTAGGGTTTCGAAGTTTTATCACTAACCGTGAAGGATTGGAATGTAATATTGAAACCATGCTAATTATTTTGTTTCAATCACAAGATCATAAATGGATCTATGGTATCCATCTGATAGGCATGCCAGTCATCTAAATAAATGCATTCTCCGATTTTTGGGAACAAGACATAATATCCTATATGGACTATAGGACAACTAGATGATATAGTGGATCTCTCTAAAATATCAGATAAGGTGGTTAAGGGTTTTCTAGAAGGAAGAGCTGGTGGTATGGGACATCAGTAATTTTGGAAAGGAAATTCTAAGACTGTAAAGATCTGCTTATCAATGGAGTATTTTAGTACATAGTCATGATATGGGAAAGAAAAAAAATCATTGATAAAATAAGGAGGATTTAGGAGAATTTTAAGGTACAATCTAGATCCCAATGTGGAATCTCACTATTTACAAAATCGGAAATCCTCAATCTATTTTTTGTTTTCTTAATTAATCATTTACTTCTAGTAATTTCTCGAATATGAGACATCAGACTAGTTTATATGATTATTTTTAGCATGAAGTTATTCTTCTGAAAGACTATTATATCATTTGTTTTACTACTTTGGTGAATAGGACTTGGAATTCAGATAAATTCTAAGGTGATTGTGTTTCAATTTCTTAAACCTTGGATATCTCTTTTGCATAAATGGATTTCAATGGAATGATAGTACTGTCACTCGGGCTGGAAATATTTGAAGGAAAAGTCATGTTTGTAATAGAGTGAATCCTTTTGTGGGAAAGCACTTATTACTGACTTTTCATGGATTTGGATATTTTCATATGTCATCCTTCCAGTTAACTTTATAAAAATTGATAATTTCTTTAAAAGGAGGGGTGAAGTGATGGGATAAAATTCTATTGAGGATCCGTTGGTTATGTAATTTCCCGGACAAGAACTAGTTTGTAGTATAGAAATGAGATTTTTTCTGAAAGTAATTTTGCATAGATTCAGAGTAAGATACCAAATTGGAACTTTTCGAATAAGAGAAATTCTCTAGAGATTGTGTGGAACAATCTGGAATTAAAATTGGTTTGAAATTTGAATCATTATCTAATAAGTGATACAATGAAAGGTCAAAAGTTACTAATTTCCATTCTAATTGGAATAGGAGTAAGTTTGACCATGATTTAAAATCTCTAGAGGAATCTGCCAGATAAGAATGTGTTTATGTATTAGGTCATAGTGAGATTATTCACATATGTTGCACGATTAATCTTGTACGAATCTATTGTGTATTCCTGGTTACTAGGATTATTTGGTGCACTTAACCTAGTCGGTGAACATAAACATATGATTAAGTATTGTTGGAGACAGATACTTGCAGAGTTAAACGGATCTTTATGTGGAAGATTAATGGGTTTACTTATAAATGATTTGGGTAAGGATCTAAATGTGGTGTTGTACTGGTATAATTGAATTCTGCACCTATACATTTGAGATTTCTGAATCATTGGCAATTAACTTGAGTAGATGGTTACTCATGGATGAAGTTAATTGGTAAAACAATCAGTATGATGAAGATTCACCAGAAACTGACCGTTTTGAAGTATATTGCATATTAAACGCATGATTTGTGAATCATCATGATTCATCAACTAAAATTATGTGCATTGGATATACAATATTCTAGGTATAGAGTACTCCTTAGTTAAGGAATAGATTCAGCTCATTAGTGATTGTATCTCAGAGCGCTCAATTGGATAATGAATCTCAGAATAATAACCGAATTGATATTCAGTAGGACTTTGGGTATCTAAATTTGATTCTAGACGGTAATCTAAAGTTTTTGTGGTTAAAGATGATTGTCATTATCATTTTGGTATGCTTTCTGTCTTTAATTATCTGTGGCTTATAGAACTTGAATATCTCGCACTTCTATTGAATAATCCAGTTGTGAGAATATTCTTAAATCCAGTATTTTTCTAGTGGAAAAGATTTGGGAATTATTCTTAATGGTTCCTAACTTATGTTGGACATATATTCTAGTATCCTTAAATGATTAAGTATGGATTTGGATTCTAGAAAATTATGATTGACGAATCATACGAATCAATATTTATGATTGACGGATCATAAATAGATACTTAATTGTTGTTAGAAAATTATGAGGATGACTTTTAATCATTCTATATCTTAATGATTCTCCTAGAGATTCTAGTTGAACGAATGTTAAGGATATTTGTACTTGGAAGCTTTTTGAATTGTCTGCCGGAGTTTGTGGATAATTTCATACTATAATTATTATTTTTTTCTTTTAATTTTAAACTCTTAAGTTAAGTAATACATCACTCAGTGTTTCATGTAAGTGTTTTAAATGAAGGTGATATTACTAACTAATAGAGAGTGAAATCCAGATGAGAAAATTTATCGCTTAGAGTACTTTCCAAACCTGAATTGTACTCCAAAACAAAGATTAACGATTGAAAAATAGGTCTATCTTTGAGTACTTTTTTGATATGTAAGTTCGACTAAGGATAATGATTTTCTAGGTTAATAATGAAAAGTTAAAAGAAATGTTCCTATAATTATTTCCTGTTTTGAGGACAAAACCAGATTAAGGGGAGAAGAATGTTATGTTCATGTCCTGAATATAAGATTCAGTATTGTCCTAGACTTGGATACCCGGTACTCCAATGAATCAAGCTTATTAGTTATGGTACATCATGCTGGATGTGACCCGCAAGTAATTATTAACCTTGTGAGGCCTAGACACACTAATTGGAGTTAGTACAAGGTTTGGGACCGTATATGCATGTGTAGAGTATCAATAGCAATCTATGTATAGAGAATCCATGTATAAGAACTCCATGCATAGTGAATCTATGTGGGTGTCATTTTTTTTTCTCATGGTGTCATAGTCTTTTTTTGGGTTTTCTATGTGGTTAAGAGGGGTCTCTCTCTCTCTCTCTCTCTCTCTCTCTCTCTCTCTCTCTCTCTCTCTCTCTCTCTCTCTCTCTCTCTCTCTCTCTCTCTCTCTCTCTCTCTCTCTCTCTCGTGGACTCTACTTGATGCATATTTTGCCTAAAGTATATTTTGGTAAATAATAAACTAGAAGACCCCTTTGAAATTATGCCGATTTTTATTTCACTCATTTTTATGGGATCCTAAACTTCCCTATGCTTTATACAATTGGAAGGGCCTTTTTGAGATTCATGAAGACTTGCTAGACAAGTTTTCTTTGTATGGTGGAGACGGATACACTTGTTAGGGCTAAGATCTAGCGATGTGCATTGTTTTGAGAGTATAAATGTTAAACAGTTGTATGCCGAGACTTTATTTCATTTATTTGGTTCTATTAATGATGCTTTTGAACAAATTGTTTTTGGTTCGACTTATTTCCCACATACGAAACATGAATGGTACAAATCCTTTCAAGTCTTTAATGAATTTGATGTTGATGAGTTTCCATCTTGTAAATGTTCAACTACCAAACGCTTTAAGGATTTCGTTTCTTTGGATACCAAGGTTGTTAATAACAAGTCTTTAAGAAACGATTTAAACAAGGACTTAATCATATCCCAATACGACAATCAAATATAAATGAAGTCGCCACCGAACTACATCAAGGATGGTTAAAAATCAGCAAAACTTGAAAGATCTAGATGAAAAAGAAGATAGATTCGTACATATAGGAGCCCATCTTGATAGACGACAATGCGGAAATTTAGAAAAACTCTTAAGAAAATATTGTGATGTCTTTGCATGGAACTATAAAGAAATGAAGGGTATACCACATGAAGTTGTGCACTCCATCCCATTAGAAAAATATGCCAAGTCAGTCCAAGAGGAGCCCTACCGTTGTAATCCGCTCTATAGAGAGAAGATTAAAGAGGATATATAAAGATTACTAGCTGTGGGTTTCATTAAAGAAATCGAACATACGACATGGTTATCACCCATCGTGGTGGTTCCCAAGAAGAATGGTAAATCAAGGATATGTGTGGACCTAAAAGAATTGAATAAAGTCACAAAAAAGGACCACTTCCCTTTACCATTAACCAACGCCATATTGGAAGAGATGGCAGGAGCAGAGGCAATGAGTTTTTTGGATGGCTTTGGCGGTTATTTTCTTATTCAATTAGATCCTAAAGACATTTGTAAGACCGCATTTGCCACAGAGTTTGGTACCTATGCATATCAGGTAATGCCATTCAGACTCTGTAACACTCCATCGACCTTTCAAAGAGTGATGCAGTTTGCATTTAAAGATCTACTGCATAAGATTTTAGAGATATATCTAGATGACATTGGTGTTAAATCTAAAAATTGTGATGATCTTGATGCTCTTGAAAAAGTTTATATACAATGCAGGAAGTATGGAATTTCAATGAATCCAGAGAAATGTCAGATTTGTAAGACATGGTGTTGTCTTAGGACATATCATATCCAAAGATGGTATCTCAATGGCTCCGGCTAAGGTGAAAGTTATTCAAGAAATGCCGCTATCGGCCACAGTAAAAGAAATCTATATCATCATAGGCCATTGTAATTATTACCGCATATTTATTCTTGATTTTTCTAGAAAAGCCAAATTAATTTATGAGGTTATTACAGATCCAAAATGGACCAAAGAAAGAATACAAGCAGTTGAAGAATTGAAGCACACACTTGCTTAAAGTTGAATGTAAGCAGTGACCTCTTGAAGGAGGTGGCTTCTTGTGCCTCATCAAAAGAGGCTTGGGATTCACTAAAGAACATTTATGAATCCAATAACACTTCAAGAGTGCTTATGCTAAGAAACTTGAACTTGCAAAGCATGAGGGGAAGTGGAGAAAATGGACAAGAGTATGTCCTAAGGATAAATCTTTGAACAAATAATTGGGATCTATAGGAGAGAAGATCCAAGACAATGAATTAGTACAAGTATTTTTGAATGGATTAGGAGATGAGTTCTCTAATCTAGTTCAATCTTTTGCTATTCAAGGCCAACTTCCATCAATTGATAAATTGCATATTGTTCTTGTGGCCGAGGAGAGTAGGCTTCTACACCTCAAAACAAGAATGGGGTCCTTTTCACTAAATAATGGTGATGAGAAAGCAAACTTCACATCAAAAGCCAAAAAGAAGACTCATCCTTCCAAAAAGTTCCAAGGCAAGGAGGCCGAGGCAAAGGATGGAGGATCTACCTCCAAAGGAAAGCAAAAGAACAAAGCCAAGCTAAAGTGTTTTTTTGTGGGAAGAAAGGACACTTTGCTACCAAATGTGATAAGAAGAAGAATGCACAAGGGAGTGAAGATCAAGGCAACCTTGCACAAGGGGAGGAGGGAGAGGATGGTCTCAACATATCCTTGATGGTAGCATCTACACCAAGATCAAACTAAGAGACATGGTGGATTGATAGTGGGGCTAGTTCCCACATGTCATTCAACAAGCATTATTTTTCTACTCTACTTTCTTGTAATGATTCTAAGAAGTCAATCTACACTGGCAGTGATCAAGAATGTAAGATAGATGGCATAGGATCTATTCCATTATGCTTAGGACCATCTAAGAGGATAGATCTTGATAATGTTTTGTATGTTCCATCCATTACAAAAAACTTGCTTAGTGTTGGTCAATTAATGGACAATGGACTAGATGTACATTTCAAGAATGGAGTATGTTCCAAAGTGATAAGTGCATAGCTAGTGGCATTAAGCAAGGAAGGCTCTTTTAATTGGATGCTAATGTGGCTATTGAAAGTGTGAATATGGTTAGGGAGGAGTTGACTCAAGTGGAGCTTTGGCACAAAAGATTGGGCCATCCTAATCTTCAATCAATGGAATCCATGGCATCAAAGCAGCTAGCTCTCAACCTACCAAAAGCTTTCAAGAAGTGTGGCAAAGTGTGTGAGGCATGTGGCCTTGAAAAGTCACACGAGACTTCCTACAAGAGATCTTTAACAAGATCTACCTCACCTTTGGATCTTATCCATTCGGATGTACATGCTTTTTGTCATGAAAGTAATGGAGGTGCTTTAATGTATGTGACTTTTATAGATGATTGTACTAGACACACTTGGATTGAATGATTGCCTAAGAAAAGCCTTGTATATGAAGCTTTTGTAAAGTTTAAGTCTCTAGTGGAAAAGCAACTTAGCTCTTGCATTACAGTTCTAAGATGTGATAATGGAGGAGAGTATATCTCCAACAAAATGAGAGACTTCTGTGAGATCAATGGCATTAAGAGAGAGCTCACTTGTTCCTACACCCCCAACAAAATGGGGTGGCCGAGAGGAAAAATAGGAGCCTTTGCAAATGTGCAAAGTCTTTAAGACTTAATGCATCTCTACCCATCTGTTTTTGGGGGGAGGCCATAACTTGTGCTCATTACTTATGTAATAGGCTTCCTAGTAATGCTATTGGTGGGATCTCACCATTTCAAGCTTTGTTTGGCAATAAGCCCAATGTAAGAGATTTTAAAGTGTTTGCATGTATATGTTATGTCCACATTCCTTTGGAAACTATAAGGAAAGAAGATGCAACTTCCTTAAAAGGAATATTTGTAGGCTATAGTGAAAATAGCAAAGGATATAGGATATTTGATCCTATTTCAAGCAAAGTAAAAGTCAGCAATGATGCCTTATTTGATGAATCTCAAAGTTACAAGATGTCTCCAAATGCATCTAATCTTTTAGTTGATGAAGATCTTGCAACACTCGAGGAGGAGCCTCTTGAAAAATGATCTTTTGGAAGATCAAAATCAAGTTCCAAAGGGGCCAAGAAGATCCACAAGGAGCAAGGCCCAACCTTCAAGGCTCACATACTTTGAGAAAGGGAAGCAAAGGGAAGACACAACTCCTTCTACCTCTTACTCTTTTCTAACCACAATGCTCGAAGAGCCATCATGTTATGAAGATGCAAATAGATCACAAGTTTGGGGAGATGCAATGCAAGTAGAGTTTGATGCTTTGATAGATAATCAAACTTGGAATCTTGTACACCTTCCATATGGGAAGAAGCCACTTGCATGTAAGTGGATCTATAGATTAAAGTACAATCAAGATGGATCTATAAGTAACTACAAGGCTAGATTGGTTGCTGAGGGGTTTCTTCAAACTAAAGGCATAGATTATGAAGAAACTTTTACACTTGTAGCTACTTTGTTCAAGTGGAATCTCTATCAAATGTACGTGACCAATGCTTTCTTGAATGGCTACTTGGAGGAGGAAATATACATGTTGCAACCCAAGGGCTTCATCAAGGATGGTGAGGAGGACAAGGTTTGCCACTTAAGGAAGAGCCTATATGGCTTGAAGCAAGCACCTAGAGCTTGGTACTCTAGGTTGCATGATTTTCCCTACTCCCTTGGCTTTGTGATTAGCTCTTATGAGCCTTCTTTGTACATCAAATGTAATGATGGAAAGATCATCATTTTAGTACTTTATGTTGGTGATATCATATTGACAGGAAATGATGGTGAAGGCATAAGAAATGTTAAAGCTTCTTTGTCTAGTGAATTCAAGATGGTATATCTAGGACTTCTTAAGTTTATACTTGGAATAGAAGTTAGTGATTTTACTTTTATAAGTCAATCAAAGTATGCTACTTCCATTCTTGAAAGGTTCTGCATGAAAGATTGTAAGGGGATTGACACCCCTATGGAGCAAGTTTGTAAAGTTACTAATGACTATGATGAAGCATCCTTTGAGGACATCACACTCTTTAGGAAGCTAATAGGCTCCTTAATCTATTTGACAATCACTAGACCAGATTTGAGTTATAGTGTAAGCAAGTTAAGTCAATATATGCAAGGTCCTTCAATGCATCATTGGAAAAGTGCCAAGAGAGTGTTTAGATATGTCTCTTCTACTAGATTTTTTGGCATTCTCTATCAAGGACCTAACTTGTACTTGAGGGCATTTTTGGATTCAGATTTTGCAGGAGACAAGATGGATAGAAGACCCATAAGTGCATTTGTCACTTTTCTTTGTGGAGGAGTGATATCTTGGCTTTTTAAAAAGCAAGATACAATTTCTCTTTCCTCTTGTGAAGTCGAGTACAAGGCATTGACTTCAACAACCAAAGAACTCCTATGGCTAAGAAGACTTTTGGTGGGGCTTCAAGTGCTAAAGGCCGAGGAGATCCCTTGCATCTATTGTGACAATCAAGCTTCTCAACAAATTGCTACCAATCCGATCTTCCATGCTGGAACAAAGCATATTGAGATAGCTCATCACTTTGTGAGGGAGAAGGTGCAATCCAAGGAGGTTCAACTTTATCATGTGCCATCATCCAAGTGCATAGCTGATATCTTAACCAAATCTTTGGCTAAAGATCCATTTTTCAAGTTAAGAGATGCTCTTGGTAGATAGGTGTACATTAGACTTGCCAAGTTAGAAGTGAGGAGGAGTTTTAAAAGTATCACTTCCAACTTGATGTACTTTGTAGATCTTAAGATATTTTGATCTTGATAGGATCTCACACGTGTGGAGTCTGTTCCCACATGTGAAAGAATGTACATAAGTCACTTTTATAAAGTTAGATTGATTTTTAGCTAGATCTACACAAGTGTGAAATTGACCTTTGAATAGAATCTGGAAATTGGTCAAACTTTATGTAAATATATCGGACTTCCATGTGAATGAGTTATTACTCACACATGTCAAGATGCCATTCACACATGTCTCTAAGCTTCTAGATGATAAGATAGGAATATTCCATTAGATCCTATTTAATAGGGAATATTCCTATAAATGTGGAAGACTAGCTTTTTTGTTTCTAGCCAAAGAGAATAGTCAACTTTGTGAGATGAGCTTATATGGCTCCCATTGGTGGATCTGGATGACTAGGCACTCTTCACACATGTGAAGGCTTGCTAGACAGTACATAGCTCGTGAATGTACTTGATCTATAAAGGGATCAACTTAATCAATGAGAAGTTGATGAGACATTGGCAATTTCTAGTTTTGCTTGTATTTTCCACATTTGTCTTGTGTTTTTGTGATTGGAATGCATTTCTAAGCTTGAGTACTTTACTCTTTGTTTACAAGCCGTATAGGTACTGTGCTCCACACGTGTGAGGCCACTCCTCAAAGATTTTAATCATTTGATCCATTTCTCTTGCTTAAATCATAGTGTAATGCAACTAGATCAAGATCTAACACCTAGAACTTGATAGATCATTGGATTAAGCAATCAATATCTCTTAATGATTGATTAGTACAATCATAATTGTCCTTTTTCCCTGAAAATTGACATCTACCACATCTATTATCAAGTACTTGAGAAGGAACATACAGATTGGGTATCACCTATCGTTGTGGTCCCAAAGAAGAACGGGAAGCTTCGTATCTGTGTCGACTATCGCAAAGCTCGTTTTATAAAGAAAAAGAGCATAGTCAGAGAAGGCATAAACTGAGTGATGAACTAAGTCATTGTAAGCTATTGGCATTTGGTGCAATTAGTTTATCAAACAAGTAGAAGCATAGTAGAGTGTCAACACATACGTCTTGGGCTCTACGTGTTATTATATCAGTTTTTTATTGATATGAAGCCTACACTACACTTATATCAGTGTAATAATGTAGCTTACTTAATGAACGATTTTCTTTTATGAATAGTTCTAAGCATCCGAATAAATATATGTATGACTCTCTCTCTCTCTCTCTCTCTCTCTCTCTCTCTCTCTCTCTCTCTCTCTCTCTCTCTCTCTCTCTCTCTCTCTCTCTCTCTCTCTCTCTCTCTCTCTCCCCCTCTCCCTCTCCCTCTCCCTCTCCCTCTCCCTCTCCCTCTCCCTCTCCCTCTCCCTCTCCCTCTCCCTCTCCCTCTCCCTCTCCCTCTCTCTCTCTCTCTCTCTCTCTCTCTCTCTCTCTCTCTCTCTCTCTCTCTCTCTCTCTCTCTCTATTTTCACATTATCTCTGATAACAGATTAAAGATTTAGGATTTAGAGTTTTGGATATTTGAGTTTTCTATCTCAACTATAGTTTTTGTAGTTTGCTCATTCCACATTGCTATGGACTAAATCAATTTAGCTTATCAAACTTACCATGGTAGTCTATGACACCTCAATTGATTCTAAGTAGCAAGTTAAATTGATCTTCTAGTAACAAACTAGAGAATATGTTAGATTTTCTTTATTTATTCACATAACTAATAGGTAGTCTAAACTCTGATATATCTATGAGGCACCAGAGTTATGGTTCTATTAACTCTTTGATCATTGATCATCATCTATTTTTTTGACAAGTGGTAGTACACATAATTTCTTCAATAGTAGATCTCTTAGAATTTGCGATTTAGTATTACTAGATTCATTTGATGCGATGAAAGTACAAATAGTGAATGGGTCAATCATTCCTTAAACAAAATTACTCTGACAGTTAGGTTGTAAATTGATGACTACACTCTCAAGATGCATTTTCTTATGGTCAAAATAGTTCCATTCATATTATCTTAGGGGTGGAAAGTTAAATTAGCAATAACCAACATGTAAGCTCTTTACAATACTTTCTAAGTTTGATGGTGACACATTTTGCTTAGTTCTAGAGTTATCGAGCCAATTCTTTTACGAGCCCATGTTGAGCACTTAAGTTGCTTTTTTTTGTACTTTTGTATACAAGAGTGTGAATATACAGTTGGTGGTGAGTAATGTTGTTTGTCTTGTCTTGAAGTACTTGATGGTGTACTGTGTTGATTGTGTGGATCGATTATTGTTGTGTTGTCAACTTGGTAGGATGATCACCACTCCATATGTGAAGGATGTGTAATGGGGAAGCATCATAGGAGACATCCAAAAAGGTGGAGCTACAAGAGCCAAGAAACCACTTGAACTCATTCATAGTGATTTGTGTGGCCCAATGAAGACCATGTCGACGATAGGGGGAGCTTACTATTTGATGACTTTCATAGATGATTCCTCCAGGAGGACATGTATGTATTTCTTGAAGAAAAAATCTGATGCTTTTGCTCACTTCAAGGGATTCAAGGCTTTAGTGGAGAACCAACTAGATGCACGAATCAATATGCTTAGATCAAATAGAGGGGGCGAATACAAATCGGATGATTTTGAAGACTTTTGCAAGGAATATGGCATCAAAAAACAATTTGCTCAAACACACATGTCGCATAATAATGGTGTAGTAGAAAGAAAGAATAGAACCATTATGGAAAGTGCATGCTCCATGATGAAGCAAATGGGCTTATCAAACTCTTATTGGTCGGAGGCATGCAAAGCGGCAACCCGTTGACAACAAATGAGTGTATCGAATAAAGTTTCATGCGGATGGCACAATCACAAAACATAAGGCATGCTTGGTGGTAAAAGTCTATGAGAAAAGTAAGGGGATCTACTATGAGACATTTGCTCTAGTGGCTAAGTGGACTACGCTCAACGTCTCACTTGGTCAATGATCTATGCTATTCATGGAGCATACTTCCATGATAGTATCATACTTCAGTATTGACAAGTACTTCAAAAAAAAACTTTGTACATAACTGTTTAGCACTAAAAGTCTCAAATTTGTCCTTACTTACGGCTTTTGTAAATATATTAGCAAGTTGCAACAATGGTAGAGCAATGCGTCATACTAATATCTTTAGATTGTAACTTTTCATGCACAAAATCATATTTTACTTCAATGTGTTTAGTTCTTGCATGAAAGACTAGATTTTTGGCCAACTATATCTCACTTTGGCTATCACTGAAGATAATAGTGGGGTGTGTTTGCTTCATACCAATCTCACATAACAATCTTCACTGCCGTACAACTTCTTGAGTAGCAGAAAGCTTCTGTCGATGAAAGAGAAATAGTGTCCTACTTCTTACTAGACCATGAAAAACGGCCATTTCCAAAATTGAAACCATACCCAGTAGTTGACTTTCTATCATTCTATATTGCCAGCCCAATCAACATCAACATAATCTTATAATCTAGATAAAGTGTTCTGCCTTCTATTAACCAAGCCAAGGTTGGTGTGCCTTCACGTACCTCAAAATCCTTTTTGATGCTTTCCAATCATCCAAAGTAGGTGATGACATTAATTGACTAATTAAGCTCACAACATAGCAAAAATCAGGACGAGTAGTCATAAGATAAATCAAACTTCCAGCTAGTTGACGGCATGAACTTGACCACTATCATCAGTACGAGACAACTTCTAACTAGCTTCACATGGAGTGATGGAAGGTTTGCACTTTGTCATATGAAATCTCTCTAAAATCTTGGGAGCATATATGTCGTGACATAGCTTGATGTCATTGTCATTCTGCCATACTTCAACTCCCAAGCAATAATGCATAAGATCTAAATTTGTCATTTCAAATTGCTTGCACAATGGGCTTTGATAGAGTGAATGAGATTCTCATCATTGCGCATGATAATTATATCATCAACATATAGCACAACCAAGGCAATGTTGTCATTGTTTATAAGAACATAAAGATTTGGATATGAATTTGTTCTCATAAACTTGTGAGAGAGAAAGTAATAGTCAATACATCCATACCATGTACATGGCGCTTTCTTGAGACCATAAAGTGCTTTGTGTAGTTTGCAAACCTTATGTTCCTGTCCCTTCGCAACAAAGCCTTGTGGTTGGAGCATGTTTTCTTCCTCTTCTAGGTCATCATGCGAATGTGGATTTCACATCCATTTGGTGGATCTTCCACCTGAAATGGGATGCAGAGAGAGTTAACGTGTAAATTTTTTTACGATACTTTCTAAGTTTGACAGTGACACATTTTGCTTAGTTCTAGAGTTATCGTGCCAATTCTTTTACGAGCCCATGTTGAGCATTTTGTGAATTTTCTGATTTTTGGACAATGATTGATTGTACTAATCAATCTTCAAGAGGTGGTGATTGCCAAATCAAGTGATCTAACAAGTTCTATTGATTAGATCAAGATCAAGATGCTTAACTATTTTTCAAGATCAACATGTGTAAACATCATTAAACATCAAGAGTGGCCTCACACATGTGGAAAACAGTCCCTTTATGGACTTTGAGCAGAGAGCAAAGTACAAGACTCAATGATAGCATACAAAACATAAAATCACAATTCTAATGGTGAAATCACAAGCAAAATGCATAAGATCTCAATGTCTCATCAACTTCTCATTGATCAAGGTGATCTTCTTATAGATCAAGTACAAGCATGACCTGTATGCCGATTGAGTAGCTCTAGCACATGTGAAGAGTGCCACATCGTTTAGGTCCACCAATGGGAACAAGTTATTCCCATATCACAAAGTTGACTTATGCTACTAGCTAGAATCCAAATACTAGTCTCCTTGAAAATAGGAATCTTCCCTAAAAAATAGGATCTAGGAGAATACGTACATGAGATAAGGTACAACCAGATTCACACATGTGAACAACATCTTAGCATGTAGGAGCATTTACTCATTCACATGGAAGTGCTAGCTACATACAAGGAAATAGTGCCAAATGACAATTTCATACATTAGAGACAATTTGAGCACAAAAGGGGCCTTTCAAAAAGATACTTTTTATTTTTATTTTTTGTCAAAAGTTTCTTCCACATGGTCCAATCAAAACTCTCAAATTTGAAGTCTATGTAGCGTAGCTCCTTCAAATTGATTTTTATTTTATTTTAAAAGAACTGTAATTTGCATCGGGGGCAGCCCGTAAATAAGCCATTTTATTTGTAGTGTAGTATGCAACTCAGCAAAAAAACAGTGTAACTTTTAAACGACAACTCAAATTGAGACGATTATGGTGCCATTAGAAAGCCCTCAACCTAGGGTCAAACTGGTCAACTGCGCTTGAAAGAGATATCAGGTTGACGTAATCGTCTCAATCCAAGTTGTCGTTCAAAAGTTGTGATGTTTTTTTCAGCCACGGACTATACTATGCACATAATAGCTAACCATCGAAAATTGTGTGGGCAGGACTGCGGGCAGAAAAAGATTCTGTTTTAGTATTTTACATTGCCAAAAAATCGTCATCCTACGTGGCCATCCTTATAGGGCCCTTTCCAAGGCCAAAGTTTCTCTAATGGATACTAGTCAAAAATCTAGTTCACACTTGTGTAGATTGATCTACCTTTTATCCAACTATATGCAAGCAATCTTTTGGCTTCTATTTACACGTGTGAACAAGTTCCACACGTGTGGGATCAGAATGTGAACATTAACCATAAGATTAACAAGTTCGATCTACAAGTTAGAAGTGATATTTCAACACTCCTCCTCAATTCTAACTTGGTAAATCCAATGTATATCTATCTACAATACCAAGTGCAATTCTTAACTTAAAAAATGGATCCTTTGGAAAAGGCTTGGTTAAGATATCAGCAATACACTTGGATGATGGTACATGAAGAAGTTGAACTTTTTTGGATTGCACTTTCTCCCTTACAAAGTGAGGTGCTATCTCGATATGCTTTGTTCTAGCATGGAAGATGAGATTTGTAGCAACTTGTTTTGATGCTTGATTATTACAATAGATTCAAGGGATCGCCTCGGCCTTGATCACTTGAAGCTCCTCCAAAAGTCTTCTTAGCCATAGAAGTTCTTTTGTTGTTGATGTCAATGCTTTGTAATCGGCTTCACAAGAGGAAAGTGAGATAGTATCTTGCTTTTTGGAAAGCCAAGATATCACTCCTCCACATAGGAAAGTAGCAAATGCACTTGTAGATTTCCTATCCATCTTGTCACCTGCAAAATTTAAATTCAAGTATGCTCTCAAGTGCAAGTTAGATCCTTGATAGAGAATGCCAAAAAATCTAGTACTCTCATTCTATTGGAGATATATTCTCCTCCATTATCACATCGTAGTACTTTGATGCTAGAACTAACTTGCTTCTCAACAAGAGTTTAAACTTTACAAAAGCTTCATATACAAGACTTTTCTTTAGCAATAGATCTATCCAAGTAAGTCTAGTACAATCATCTATGAAAGTCACATACATTAAGGCACCTCCATTACTTTCATGTGAAAAGGAATGTACATCATAATGTATAAGATCTAAAGGAGAGGTAGACCTTGACAAAGATCTCTTGTAGGATGCCTTTTGTATGGACTATATGGACTCTGTAAGCAATTTTTTATCGTACGTAATGCCAAGTGCTCAGGTTTCCTTTGTATTTTGGAGGCACCTCCCCCAACACATTGTTCATGTGAATTTTAGAACCAGAATTTTAGGTGATCATTCTTTCATAATCAACCAATCAAATGTTGATACATAGCACATGAGCATTCCGGTGGAATGTGCATGTGCTATGTGACAGCCCCTCATTGGCTATCCACATGCACATTCCACCGTAAAAAAGATTGCAATATAAAAGCAAAAAAAAAACCAGCATCCACGCGTGCGGTCGTACATCCACGTGTGCGGCTGTACTTCCGTACCGTACGGCTCGAAAAAAGAAAAAAAAAGAAAAAGAAAAAAGAAACAACAACTTACCTTCGCACATTGGCATTACGTAGGGGAAGGCCCAAAGCCCTTAGACCTTCCTTGCTGGTTGGGGCCTACCCTCAGGCTCCCACTTTTGAGCAAGGGCCCTCCCAGCAAGGAAGGCCCTCAGATGGGGCCTTCCCCCCCACTTGATAGCCTGTAGATGAACGCAAAACTTCAAATTTGCATGTGATTCCACTTGTACTTTCTTGCAAGGACTGGAAATCAAGTAAATATGATACAACACTTATCACGTATTTTATGATGGAAGTACAAAATGGTCAATCATGACTAGTACAAAAACTAGAAGGCCAATAGTGCTAATTATGACATATAGAAACTCGCCAAGGTCCCTATTTATGGACACACACATAGTCTCTCTCTCTCTCTCTCTCTCTCTCTCTCTCTCTCTCTCTCTCTCTCTCTCTCTCTCTCTCTCTCTCTCTCCACATGTCACCTACCACTCTTCATTTTCAAATGTTGGATGTAATGAATTCAAAAAATCTAAAACTATGGCCTAAATGTATTATGGAAGGTGATTCCTCTGCCCAATAAGGATTTCCAGAAAGCAAGGTCCAAAGGGGGCGAGCCTAAAATTTTTTGGAAAGCCGAACCGGGCAGAATGTCATATGCCCGACGCATTCCATTGCGTAATGAGTACCTTGACTTTTTTCATATGTACATTATGAAGCATAATAAGTAGTTTGACTTTGACTGGACGTGCCATGCGGTAGCTGTACGGACATGCAAGGTAAACAGCGCAGTACCTCCGTTTGAAAAAAAGTACATATAACCAAAATAAGAAATGTAGCAAAATGACACTTATTACCTAAAAATACAGAAAGTTTTGACATATGAATGCATGGTGACAGAGCTCTGCAGATGAGAGACAGACATACAACATACATAGACAGAGAACAAAGAGAGAGAGAGAGAGAGAGAGAGAGAGAGAGAGAGAGAGAGAGAGAGAGAGAGAGAGAGCCAGCCGCGAGAGAAGGGAGGAGAGGCAGTAGCGAGCAAGGAGTAGTGAGCGAGGACAGGCAGCAGCGAGGACAGGCAGCCTCTCTCTCTCTCTCTCTCTCTCTCTCTCTCTCTCTCTCTCTCTCTTTACCTGGCTCTTTCTCTATTGCTTTCAATGCTTTCGCTCTATCTCTCATTTCTATAAAAAAACAAGGAAAAAAATATGGGCCCTATATTATTTTGCATAATATAGGGCCCAAAAATTAGCCGAACGGCAATCAAGTAAAGGTAATAAAAAAATAAATTGGCCAATTCTAAATTCTAAAAATATTCTTAATTTCACATTAATGCTTTTCTTTTCATAAGGAGAACCCATTCCATCCATACAAATGTGTGGACTGGACACATTGTCGACACCCTTAACCCCTTTAAAAAATTGTCACCATCATCTCCCATTATTCTATTTCTTTTAAATGGCCTCATGATTCAACAAACAAACACACACACACACACACACACACACACACAGATCTATCTCGCATGCTCTTCCGTGATCAGATCAGCTTTATCGGAGTGAGTGCAAAATGAAGAATCACCTTGATCTGTATGCTACAGGAGCTCAAGCACTCTGCGATCTGGGAGTGAAGGAGATTCCTAAAACATATGTCCAGCCTCACCATCAGCGTCCCAATTCACTAAACATTGTCCGTGGAAAACAATTGCCACTCATAGATCTTTCAAGGCTCTGTGGGGATGGACGCAATCAGGTTATGGAAGAATTGCGTTTTGCCTGTGAGTCGTGGGGGTTCTTCCACGTGATCAACCATGGATTTCCACAGAACTCTATGAATGCTATGATGGAAGTGGGGCGACAGTTCTTTGAACTTCCACTAGATGTGAAAATGCGCTTCTTTCATCCCAAACCTACCAATGTCACCCACTATGGCGGAAGCTTCAGCTCAAACGATGAATGTGTATCAAACTGGAGAGATTATCTTGTGCATCCATGCCTTCCACTATCGGATGAGATCGTCGACACATGGCCTGATCTTCCTCCCCGTTACAGGTAAAAACTCTCTGAGTTACTATGGTGTTGCTACTACCAGTACTTGGCGAGATTGTTGTTTGGAGGTAATATATTGACGGATGATCCTCTATTTGTGCCAGGGAAATCGCCAAGGAATACTCCAAGAACGTGCGTGTCTTGGCCCTGAAATTGCTAGCACTACTGTCGGAGAGTCTTGGATTGAGGGAGAGCTATCTGGATGAGACCTTCAAAGGTCATGTTCAGCTGATGAACATAAATCACTATCCACCTTGCCCGCAGCCGGATCTCACGCTGGGTGTGAACGGGCACACTGATCCGAATGGAATCACTATCCTTCAGCAGGATGATGTCGCAGGTCTTGAGGTTCTTAAAGATGGTTCTTGGTACGCAGTGAATCCTGTCCCAAACTCCTTCGTCATAAACATGGGGGACCAAATGCAGGTGAGATTTTAGTCTCTGCATGGAAATTTCTGAAAGCGGTTGTCGCAAGACGTTTGGATAGATGCTATAGACATGACAGAAGTTTAAAATACCTTGATAGATTCCAGTATTTAAAGTGCTGAGATATTGTGCAGAAAATGAATAAAGAAGTTCAAATTTTCTAGTACTCTGCAGAGGTCATCCTCATGGTTGGTTAATTGAGCCTGAGAATGTTTGCATTGTGTTGCAGATTATAAGCAATGGGAGGTACAAGAGCATAGAACATCGAGGAGTGGTCAACTCAGAGAAAACTCGCTTCTCCATAGCAGCATTCTGTGGACCTTCATATCATGCAATCATAGCTCCAGCAGCAGAGCTGATCAAGCAGCGGCCGGATCAATCAGCTGAGTATGATGAGGTTGTGTATGGGGAGTACGTGAGACAAATCTACTCAAAAGGCGTGAACGGAAAGTATTACATTGATTCTGTGAAAATACAAAAGAAGTAGCACAGAAGTGCTAATACCATGATCAGCTAAAAGACAGCGTTCTTACTTCCATATAGTAACATATGCTGATCACCACCCATCACCACACACAGAGTGTAATTACCCCATTAGGGAGTAGTATGTCAAGTTTTACATGCCTCCAATGCAGCCTGCAGTTCTAAAAAATAGCATAACACTGCCATGCTTTATCTAAGTTCTAACCAATTCATTACTAGAGGAGAACCACCATACAATATACTACATGGTAGTTAGTATGTCATCTTAGCGTGATACTCATGAAATGGTCGCTTAGTAGCCTTGTATATGTAGCAAACAAGAAAGATGTGTTATTGTATTACAAAGGCCAAGTGCCATGTCATATTGTGGTATAGTAAGGTTTGCCTGCTATGTATTAGACAATTAACCAAACTTGTCTTTGATCCATTTTCTTTCACCATTCCTATCTCTCCTCCATTTTACGTGATATCTATCTTAAAGGCTCTTCCCTTGAATCCCCATCTTATAAAGGCACCTCTGTCACTCTCTCTACTGCTCTCTTCCCTCATTGAATATATGTTAAGGGTCTTCAAAATTCTTGCCAGCCACCAAAAAAAGATAGATTTCCATCAAGAAATGATCTTAATAATTAATACAATTGCACCTTCAACGGACAAATACACCCTATGAAGAACTCAGGTAGCAATTTATAGCTATCAAATCTACAACATCCTCCCCAATAGCTATTTCAACTATGATAATGCGAAAGCAAAGTGGAGCAATATCATACGACTGTGCAATCTTGGAAAGATGTTCTCAAAGGAATAGGCTAGGTCAATTGGATGCTCTAGTTTCTTTCATCTCTGCTACAATTTTTGAGAGCCGGTTGTAAGAGCAAAAGGGCCTCAATGTTTGTGTCAGAGGTATCTTGCATTTAGGATGTCCTTAAGGAAGTAAATTTTGTATGGAAGCTACTCTCTAGCATCATGACAAAGGTTTGGACTTAGCTTGGCTTACTAAGAAAAATACTAGCATTTGTCCTCTACTTCATGTCACTAGAGTCTCAAGGGGATGCACTACATCAAAGAACATAAATTAAAAGCTACCAAGATTTTTTTGGATGAAGATCTCACATTTGTACAAGTGGTGGAACAAAAAGAGAGTTTGCACAAAGCGAAAGATACATGGAGACACTACTATATATAGAGGCAATAATATCCGTTTTATTGAAGCTAAAGATTTAGCTAAAACAAAACAGATATACTATTTGAGCTTGAGTTTTGAGTTTAACATTTTGATCATGAAATAAAGTTTGTCCATATGTGGTCAAGTTGTAAGTTGTATAGAGTTGTCACCTCTTTGAAAAGTATTTGTAATCCTTGTTTTGACATGGAATTTTGAAGTGGTTGAGTAGGTGAAATGGGCTTTAGAATTTCAATATTTAAGTCACATATTATCGTTGTAGGGACATTTGTGGGTATTGTTTGGAAAACATTGCAGAGAATTTGCAGTAGCGATTTTATATTTGCATTTGGATGCTTGTATGTACCTATTATGTGAATGTGGAATCATGTTCCTTCAAATCTATGCATTAGCACATTTCAGAAATAAAAAATAAATATGCTATCCTCATTACACACTATTTCCTTTCATATACTATGTAATTTGAAGACATTCTTTATGAATTTTTGTGCTACATGTGTTGCATTGTTTTGTTTGTCTAAGGCATAAATTTGGTGTACTTAGTAAGTCTATCTACCATCACATAGATGACATTGTAACCTTTGGATGATGTGGGCAAGAAAGGTATAAAATCCATAGTGATGTTTGTCCAACGCTATGTAGGAATTGATAATGGAAATAACAACTATGTCCAACACTTGGAGATGAGTGCAACTCATTGAAAAACCTGTGGGATAAACTTGGAACCAAGAGAAAGCATAGCTCTAGAGTTGTCATAGACTTATATTTGTCTCTGTCATCTCCTGCAAAATCTTGTTTGAGTTAGAATCTTCCAAATACTCTACTTGTAATTCTTTGTTATCCAATCAAATTCATATTCCCTATCAATTCAAAAAGTTGTTTTGTGTTTATCTTCATCCTTGACCTTTATCCAATGATATCCCAAGTGCAAATCTATTTTTGAGAAAATACTAGCTCCTTCAAGACATCTAGTACATCATCTACTCTAAGAAAGGGATGTTTATTCTTATGGTATCTTGTTAAGAGCTCGATAGTCAATACACAATCACAATGTTCCATTTTTTTTTCCCTAAACAAGCAATATTAGAGAGGCAAAATGCGACTTGCTTCGAACAATAAATTCCTATGATTGTAAATCCTAAATTTGTTTGTACGTTTTTTCTTTCTCCGCTTTTTGACAACCTATAATATAAGCTCATTACTTAGATCTAGATTTCAATCCAATGGTATGATCCACAAATTGAGTTGGTTGATCAGATTTAGACACTTCTTGTACATACGTTTAAGAATATATCCAAAAAATTGAGTCTTGTACTTTGCTCTTTGCTCAAAGTCCGTACAACGACTATTTTCCATGTGTGAGGCCGCTCTTGATGTTTATTGATGTTTACACATGTTGATCTTGCTAAATAGTTAAGAATCTACATCTAGATCTTGATCTAATCAATAGAACTTGTAAGATCACCTGATTTGGCAATCAACACTTCTTGAAGATTGATTAGTACCACCAATCATTGTCCAAAAATCAAAAAATTCACATGGTATCAGAGCTTGGTACAAGAGGCATGTAAATGAATCATTGATCATATCAAAATTTTTGAAATTTTGTGTTTTTTGATCTAATCTTGAGTGGGCGAGCTTAAAGAGACAGATAACATTACTAGTTCTGGACCAAATCGAGTTGTGGGCTGCAGGTGTATTGTCCACACGTGTGAGACCATATAGTACTTGTGTGAAGGAGTTCCATCTTTGAATTTGTCCAAAACCTTGCATACTAGTCCAATTTTCATGCTTTTAATAGCATTGTCTAGATCTAGGTTCAATCTATCAAATGCTAATGATCAAATAGAGGTTTGAATCATTGATGCATTTAATTTGAAGCATTATATCAGATTGTTAAGGCTGATTTGTTCATATCTTAAGAGGGTGAAGTAAATCCAAACAAGAGTGCTCGTGCATACATGTTTAATTTTGATAGAAGCAAATTTGGAGATTTTCTACAATTATAGGCTGAAAAAGTACATGATGCAGATTTTTTTCCTTAATAGTTCATTAAAAAAATGACTAATAAATTTCAAAAGACTATGTATAGATTGTAAGCTGTACGATTGGTATAGAAGGTTGTATAGACCTCTATTAATGTACAAGAGTGTTCTTCCAAAAGTCTTTGGGCAAATTCTTGGCTAGTTTTGGGCTACATTTAATTTTGGCCTACAGTACTTGCAAAAGTTTTTGGGCATAAATCTTGACTTATTTTGGGCTACAATACTTGCAACAAATTTGTTTTTGGGGGGCTAAATTCTTGACTACTTTTGTTGCAATATTATTATCCTGTTTTGGTCAAAATTCAGATTGTTATATCAGTTTTTCTATCATCCATGCATAAATCTTGACTTATTTTGGGCTACAATACTTGACAAGTTTTTTTTTGACCAAAATTCTTGGTTATTTTTTTGTTGCAATATTATTATCCTGTTTTGGTCAAAATTCATATTGGTATATCAATTTTTCCATCACTCGTTTTCTATAGATTCACTTAGAAGCAATGAGAGAGAGAATTAACTATGTATTACTACCATACATTGACATAGGAGTGCAAAAAACAAGTGCTAGAGCTGTTACTTCTTTTTATACTTCCTAATGGTCATTGGTTTGGAGGAGCACAAAGTTAATTTTAATCTGAAATAAAGAGTTGAAACTGTGAACTTTTTGGCCATCAAATCGCCTATCTACTAGCATTGAATTTTTTGATTTTTAAGCACTAGAAATTCTTAGTTTATGGGCACAAAAAATGCTCTTTTTTTAGTATATTTATTGTTCAATTCCAATTGGAAACAATGAATTTTTTTTTGCTATTGAAAACGAGCAACAATTCATGCTTTCAATTATTTTTTGCTTGCAATTGTTGGTAGCCTAATGAAGGACCAATGAATAGTTTTCATTTTTGGTATCACAAGTTTGCACACAATTTGTGTCAGACATTAGAGGAGTGTTAGAAAGGCCCTAAAAGGAATGTCAAGTAGGATAATAGAAAAAATCAAAACAAAAAAAAAAAACAATATTTACACCTTGGTATAAGCCTTTCAAATTTTATCGTGTTTGTCAAAGATTATAGGGAGGATTATAGGAAGGGTTATAGAGAGGGTTATAGGGAGGGTTATAAGAAGGGTTATAAAGAGGGTTGTAGGGAGGGTTATAGAGAGGTTCAAGTAGGCGAAGAGGCATTCTAAAATACTCTTCACCGAGGGTAATACCGTGACTAATGAAAAAAAGACTCCTCGGTATATATCACGGTATGTTACAGAATGTAAATGGATATCACTTTTGAATTGCTGGTGTATTCTATTCACCTTGCAGAAATCCTTGAATTCGGTGGAGATAAATTCTCCCCCTCCATTAGTGCGTAGAGCCTTGATTTTTCGATGTGTCTGATTTTCAGCAGATGCCTTGAACTGTTTGAATTTGAATGCTTCATATTTGTTCTTCAAAAAATAGGTGACAGTTCTTCTAGAGAAATCATTAATAAAGGTTAGGAAATAAATGGCTCCCCCTATAGAAGCGGTCTGCATAGGGCCACAAATGTCCCTATGTATGAGATCTAGCAAACCTTTAGATGAATGAACTAAATCAAAATAGAATGGACTTCTAGCATGTTTGCTGATAATAGAACTTTTACAAAGAGAAGTTGATTTGTTAATAGATGGTAGATCTTGCACTAAATTTAGATTTGACATTTGTTGAATACTTTTGAAGTTCAGATGGCCTAGTCTGAAATGTCATAGCATCTCAATCGATTCATAAGTTGAAGTATGAAGAGCTTGACTATTTGTAGAATAGCAATGGCTTAGCTTGTAAAGGTAGCCACACCTCCTAACAAAAGCTAAAACTTTTCTAGATTTGTCAAGAATAGTGCAGCCTTCTGTATCGATTCGGCCCTATGACCAGAATCAGCGATTCTAAATATTGAAAGCAAATTTTTGGTAAGATTCGAAACATGAAAAACATTGGATATAAATTTTACACCACCGATCTGAAATTCAATCCTGACAGTTCCTTCACCCTTGATAGTATTGTTGGAAATTAAGTCCACAGTTGTCTCCTTGGTGAATGACTAATTTCTATTTCAAGATCCTTCCTACACGTTTATTGATCGTTGATCCAGGGTCAGGTGAAACCAACATTGGTTCTACATCTACTCATCTGATACCTGCAACAATCATAACTTAGACAGCCAAATTATTTGAAGAACGTCTACAACGGGCTGATATCCACCAAAGGGTAACCAATCCTATCATATTTCAAGTTTAGATGTTAAGGTCAATAAGTTGAAGATCATTGAAGACTTGGCCATCTTCAAGAACTTCCACGAATTAGCATTTAGAACAACTCTGCAGAAATACTAAGTGTCGCAACAGTCCGCAGAAATACACTAAGTGTCACAACAGTCTGCAGAGATGAACTTTGTTTTTCCGCAATGTCGGCTTTTTCTGAAATGCGACAGTGTCAGCTTTTCCCAAAATGTGACCGTGTCGGCTTTTTCTGAAATGTGACATGATGGGGCAAGGGAGATAAGAAGAACAAGAACAAAGAAGAGAGCATGAATACTGCAGAATAGCTCTCCCATTCTGATCGGCTGCTTGGTGCAAAAATAGTCTAATAGACAGCTTATGCTAAAGGTGATTACAACTTTATGCGTTCTGATTTCCCAGCAAGATCTTAAAAATTATTTCATACTCTAAAAACAAGAGTACAGTCCATCGAAGAGATTAGAGATGGTTTGAGTGTGGTACTACTGAAATCAGATTCAATGTGAAGTATAGTTGTGAAATAAATGGAAGAGCAGTATGATATCGCGAGTTCCTCAGGCGTCCAAGACAACCATCGTCTGATAAAAAACTGAGGAGCTGTAGACGTCCATGTTCTGATTAGAGTGAGTATACAAGCGCGATCAAACAGCAATGAAAGTGCATTCAATTACAACAAGCATTCATCTACGTTGTACACAGATAAAAACGTGCTGCTACTATATTACACTGAAGCACAATACAAATAACAATTACAACCAAAAATTGACGGCGTAATTGGGAGGTTCAAATAATACGTCTTATGGATGGAACAACCCCTTCAATTTGTGCTTTGGGATGGTCTATTTATAGATTGCATCCATGTATTAACTACAATAAATGATTGTCACCTAATTAGGTAAGCCGTTGTACTTGGAAGTATATGGCTTCTGTGACAACTGTACATAGTGTATATGGTCAACAAATCAGTGTCGTTGATGCGGACGAGGACGTCACAAAATCTCTCACTTTGCATTTTATGTGAAGTGGTTTTCTCTCACTTTGCAAATTATGGGAAGTGGCTGGGAACGTTCTTCGTTCATTTTAGACGACTTTCGGCATTTTTCTCTCTCTTCGGGATTTTGCGAAAAAGCCAAAGGTGTCCTAGATAAGTTTAAGCCGCCCTAAGAAAGTTGAAGCCCTCAAGAAAAAGTTGGTGAAGATCTCTTTAACAGTTCAACTCTTTCGCTCTTTTTCGGGAAAGCCGATAGCAAGTTCGCAAGAGTCTACTTCATTCACAACCAATCAGAAGCACTTGACAAGTTCACATAATACGTGAACTGGACAAAAAGATGCACAGGAAGTAAAGTGAAGCAGATCAGAACTCATCTCGAACTGCTTCGTCGACTTCTGCAACGATCGAGAAATCCTTCATAGAAGGACTGCATCCTATACACCACAATACAACGGTGCTGCTGAAAGGAAGAACAGGACACTCATGGAAGCCACAAGGTGCATGATGGCCTACTCGAAAGCACCAAGAGTGCTATGGGTTGAAACAATAGCTATAGTCGTCTACATCCAGAATAGGATCCGCAAATCAGGTGTTCCTCACACGACACCACACGAACTATGGTGGGGTAGAAAGCCCAATCTGACGCACATTCGAATCTTTGGCAGTGCAACGAGGAAAGCAGTACTATGACCTGCCAACCATGACAGAAGAGTAGAACCCGAACACTCAGACAAAGATGTTCGAATCCCACATCAGCTGAGCAACGAATCAGACAAAGAAAGGACATCAAGCATGCCTGCAGCTAGAACGCCTGTAAACCAAAATAGTTCCAGACCTAGCCGAAGAGAAAAAGGCAAGAACATTGTAGTACCTGAACAATCTTCCCGGAGATCAACAAGAGAACGAAGAGAGCCAGCTAAATTCATGCTAGGAAGCTCGGCTTCGACATCCAAAGAGTGTTGTGGATTCAGTGGCGAACTACAAACATTCCAAGAAGCCATCGACAGTCCAGACAAGGACAAATGGATCCAGTCCATGAACGAAGAGATCGAATCCATGAAGAAGAATGAGCAAATGGATACACTGTAGCCAGTACCAGACAAGCAAAAGACTGTGCAATGCAAATGGGTATACAAGCTGAAGTACGGACCGAATGAAAATGTTTCGAGGTACAAAGCCAGACTTGTAGCGAAGGGATTTTCTCATAAGTATGGCATCGACTACACTAAGACCTTCTATCCAGTGGTGAAACATGCATCCTTACGCCTACTATTTGCATATGCAGCTGCTTATGACCTCAAGATTCACATAGTCGATGAGAAGACAATATTCTCACATGGCGATTCTAACAACAGAGGAAGCTAAGCTCTTAGCTTGGAATCATAACATTGACCCAGGACTGCAGAATGACAATGAAAATCATTCAACAAACAATATGTTTTCACAAGGAATATAAAGAGATGCTAGAAAGCTGGAGAGATAAATCAATTAGAGCTTAAAGCTTGTTGTGGTCATGACATAGTCCTACCATTTGATGCAAAAAAATCATGCACATAGTCTCACAAAGTATGATAATTACTTCTAGCTAGCCTTTTTTAAGTAGTCAGGTAAATTTTTTTTGTTATGCTTGGCATGGTTATCTTGTTTTTAAATATCAATTTGTGTAACATTCTAGCTTGATTTTCATTCCATATGTTTTTTTTTCAAGTTTGATCACTTGTAAATAAAGTTTTAGTAAGTGAGAGAGATTTAAAATTCTAAATCTTAATTTTTGGATTAATTTGTATAAAATCATTTGTTTGGACGATTTAATTCATTTTTTTATGTACAAAGAAAACATTCCAAATGTTGGAAGAGCGAGGCATTGCAACGAAGTGGCAGGCAACAACTATTGGACACCTATGGGCCACGTCTTGTGGCAAGGGAGAACACCATTTCGGAGGGAGTTCTCCGGTTTTGCACCGCTCCTTATGTGGCTGACCCCGAATACCACATGATGACAAATGCTCAATGCTATACCACAACAAAACTTGCCAAACAAATATTGGCAACCTATTTGAATATCCAACTGTGATGAAAAAATGCAAAAATCCAATGAACAGTTCATTTGCTTGTCTATATCAAAAGCCACAACAATTGAAAATCATTTAATTGAGATTTTTTGACACCCTACTGACTGAGTGCTTATTTTTTCTTAGCGATAGAACCAATGCATGTGTTGCTAAAAAAGGCCAACATGTGGTGGTAGAATTAGATAGTAAGCTAGTCTAATTAATAAAATTCTCAACTTCCTGTTTTTATTAATAAAAGATAAGAAAACCCATCAAAGTACAAAGGAATGCATGTAAAAAGCGTAAAGGCCATAAGGCAAATTGAGATACTGTACAAGTATAACAAAGCAACAATCTTGCAGAGTATCTACATAAAGCCTACTACTTGGTGTAAGTCGCTATTTAAGACAGTTGGAAGTTTAGGTAGTGCAGGAAGCTGTGAAGCAGCCGTTTCTGCAACTACGGCACGTCGAAGTATTGCAAGTGCCTGAGTGCGTTGTAAAGTCATCGAAACTCGTTGACGATAATAAGCCGTAATGATAGATAAAGGTGAGGCACCACGACCTTGGAGTTTCGCTGCAGAACCTGCACAGGAGGATAGAAAATCATCGAATTTCTTATGCAGGCACCCATATGTTTCCAAAGCAAAAGGGATAAAGCCTTCTCTAGGAGTGTGATGTCTAATAATCTCGCTCTTTATCTAGAGCTGCATGAGAAGCAGCGGCACCATGAGTAGTTGAAGCACGACGAAGGAGGTCAGGCCGCGAAGGATCAGCAACAATAACATCCCCAAGCGTGCGAATTTCCTCGCGCGAAAGAACAACTCGACGCCGAGGCGACTGTGAATCAGACACATGCAAGATGTGGGTCTGCTCCCGAACAACATGAAAGCCGCACTCATGAGCAATAGATGCCAATACGTCACGAATGGAATCATGAGTCATAGTATCCTCTCTGCCAGAAGGGCAACGCATGAGATGAGTGCCAATAGGATCAACAGGGTGACCAAAGGAACATTTTGTCAAACTTGCCAGCACTGGATGAGGGAGACCCAACCTAACCCGAAGAGCGGTGAGAAACAACTCTGAAGAAAGGCGCAAGTGTGGAACAACAGGGCGCACAACAAGCCAAGCGCCAACACCCGGGCCTGCACAAGACAAAAGGCGAGTTCGAGTCTCATCGGAAGGTGAATCAATGAGAAGCTGAAGTGAAAGCATGAGAGTGGAAGCGCTCCAAAAGATACTTCTGAAAATGAGCACGCTGATGGCTAAGCAAAGACTCAAAGGGAGGCAAAGAAGCTCGCACAGGTGGAGGATGCCTATTTCCACATGAGCTACTGAATCGAGAAGAATGGGCTTGTTGTCCTGCTGAAACCGAGAGATAAGTGCAGAGGCAACAAGGGCCCAACTTCCCATAAAAGTAGCTGGAGCAATAGAAGCTGTGCAAGAAAGACCAACACCTCCGGACGAAGCGAGAAGAGAGACTTGTTGCTTAACGAACTGACCATTGGGAATACGAAAGGATTCTGAACCCATCAAGCGACCCAGAATATCTGATAAAGTATTATCGAAATCTTGTAGCAAAGCCAAAACATCAGGAGAGGGAGGAACACACCGTAGAATATAACTTGGCCGTTGAGCGAAGCATTGAGTGAGAATCCCTAGGGCAACTTGAGCATTGCCAAGCTTTGGTAGCAGATCAGCGTGACAAAGATGTGCGTCCAAAGTGTCCCACAAAGAGGAAGGCACAAAATCCGAGAAACCTATAAGAATACCAAGCACTCTAATCCCATCAACTGGAGTATTGAAATCTGTAGGTAAAGGGAGCTCAGGAAGGAGGCCCTGAGGACACCAAGCAACGCACTTAGAGGGATTGACAGTGAGGCCCAAAGCCGAAAGTTGCTGAGAGAAATGTAGGAAAGCCGGAAAGACGTCATTAGCAGGTCCCACAATATGCGTGTCATCAGCAATAGAGAGAAACAAACAAGAAGGAAAAGCAGCAGAAGAAGCACGCAATGCCCGAAAGTGCGCCAAAGCAAAAAGAACACCACCCAAGGGATCGCCTTGTCTGATACCATCAGCAGACGAGATAACCGAAACATCACCTAAGCGAGAAGCATGACTGAAATATAGAGGCGCATCCATGGAATAAAAAGAGTGAACAAACGGGATGAGTTGAGAGAGAGAACCGTGAGCCGCACGAAGTTCTTCGAAAATGGCCCCTCGGAAAACAGAATTGAAAGCATTTTTAACATCCACCTAAAGAACAACCCAATCTGGATGAAGATCCAAGGTAGCACGCAAAGCATGTATGACTGTCTCGCAGCCGCCAGGAGTAGCACAACCAAACTGATGAGGAAATAGGTGGTCATGAAAACTGTCACGAAGCTGAAAACCAAGAGCCCTAGAAACCAATCTGTATAAAACCTCTCCAACAGCAATAGGACGCACTCCACCGCCAAGCTTATCCAAGGCTATCAAACGAGCAGCACCAAGAATACGAGCAATAGAAAGAGGAATACGGCTACATGCTACGGAAGAGCAAACTTGAAAGAGCAAACCAAACCTGCTAGCAGAGTCATCACGAGAAAAACAGTCACGAAGATGCTCGAAAACCATACCAGAAGGACCCCCAGTTGACAAATGAGGGCTGCGCAGAAAAGCATTAAGAAAATGAGGTTCTGAGAGCTGCAAATCAGAATCAGGTTCAAAGTCCTCAACAAAAGAAGGAAGGGAGTCATTTGCCGGTGGGTGAAGAAGCTCCAAAGCCTGAAGGGTGGCAGCAGAAGGAGTAGCTGGACTTGTAGGAGCTAGAGCACGAGTTGCACGAGAATACTCACCCACTTCCCCAAGTAAAACACAGCGACGCAACCGACGATGAACAGGGGGTATAGAAACACCATCCGATGTCGAAACCCGTTGAGCAGCAAGCGCATGACAGCGAAGGAAATGCTCTTCTTGCAGATTTTCCCAATCTCCTGACATAAAGCGATGAATCCTGTTGCGAGTTTCCCTATGACCAGCATCAACACCCCGAGGAGGCAGAGGCAAACACCAGAGAGGAAAAAGCAAAAAAGCATGCCAAGCTGCAATATCAGAAGGGTTGGAAGCCAGACGAGACAAAGGTAAGGACAAAGCTCTCTGGACGTCTAAGTGCAAGGCAAAGGGAATGTGTGCATAAAGACGAGGACGAGGAAAACCCAAGTGAAAAGCGGTCAAAATATCAAGGGAGCGAATCCAGGTCCAAGCCGAGTCGGGTGGCGAAGTGGGAGCAGGATGAGGTGCAAGGTCGACATTGGTTAATGCGAGTTGTTGACGAAAAGCAGAGCAAGCGTTATGATGGCGAGAAAGACCGACACCTTGCACATAAAGGCGACCACAGCCTACACATGGAACACGAGGGCGAGAAGAGGAAGAAGAAGAAAGCTGAGAAACAAAAAAAGAGGAAGAAAGCTGATGGCAAATACGGGACGGACAGTATGGCACCACCTGGCCAGAGGAGACAAGCAAGGAATCCACAACATCACGGTGGGCTTCACGACGCGCGCAAGAAGGGTAAGCACTAGAAGGATGCTCTGAAGGGGAAGCAGGTCTCTTTTCTCCACGTCGAACAAGAGGATTGAAATCCGGGAGTTGCAAAGGATAATTTATAAGAGTTCGGAATGATGACAAAAATTCTATGATTCCTCTGTCGTATGAGCCACAACTGCTACTAGAGGGAAGGTTGGTTACATAGAGAATCTGTCAGATGTCTTAGTCTATGATTATGAAGTCTTGGTAAAAATGTTACAACTCAACTAAAGAGGAATCAACTAGAATTACCAATGCTCATACTGAAAAACAAAAGGATTCATATGAGCTTGATGTTTTTTAAGCATCGTAATATGTACACTTTTCTAAGAATATAAGAAATTTTTTTTTAACTATTTATCTAAGATTTGTGTTTTACCTTATGATACTTTTGAACTATACTAACAAACAAGCCATAAGCATTTGAAACATTGATTCATTATGCTCATAATATTCCATTATATTCAATACTCAAAATCACAATTTCTATCATAAAGTTACCAACAATATTTAAGCAGACATCATAACCGCATAATTTCATAGTATATTATTCTTTGCAATACTCCAAAAATATAGTACAATCATTTCTAGGAACACATACATAAATTGCTTTGAAACTGCAAATTTTGAACATCGATAACTTTAGCCATAGTTAATCCAATCAATCATCAAAAGTGCATGCCAACCTAGACCGCACGACCCACACGTGCAAGTTGTGAGCAGCTGAAAAACAAATTTGTAGCCACACTTCAAGAATGGTTAAAGCTTCAAAACACTCATAACTCGTGGTAATCTGACATCAAAAATAGTCTATGGGCGGCCCTAAGAGACTAATAGAGCTTATAATCAAATCAATAGGGTTTGGATTGAGAAAGAAAACCAATTAGTTAGTTAAATTTTGAGGCTACCTGGCACACTGGCAGCCTCTGGTTTGGAAGTTTTATTATAAAAGCTATCAAACGAGTGCAAGCTCTGGCATACAATCAATAGCGAGCTTTGAAAATGACTAACAACAAATTAACATCTTAGCTTCCCATTAAGGATTCATAGTCTATGAGCGTATAATAATGCATAAAACTAGTATTTTAAAAAAATAGATGAACACCTCTCATTCTTGACCAAATCTAGTTTTTTGGATGCATACTTCTTGTATCATCATTCTCCAAAAGACATTGGGGACAAAAGTCGGAGGTAGAACTCCCATTATTTCTTCACATCATCTTCACACGCACGGTAAGTTTGTGTATCAATTTTGAGTTGAGCCCAACCACCCAAGCCCAATTTTCTATGATCCAACAAGTTGATAATAGCAAAAAAGCATTGCTTCACACCTGTATCATAATACCTCACGCATTGTACAACCACAAGCCACATAATTATCTCCTCTCATCAAACCATGTGCCCAAAACACACAATGCAAACCAAGTAAAATTTGTAAGGCAAGCTTCTTAAAATCATTTGTAAGTCATGCATGATGAAATTATCAAGAGAAACCTCTTGTGCTCAATAGGCACATTGTAAGTGAAGTTGCAAACATTATCATATTTTCTTTATTATATTGAATGCAAAATGCAAAGAGAGAACACATGATTTGTGGTGCGTCTGACACGAGGATGTGCAGCTCTCTTTCTGGTATTACAAAACGACATGTTTTTCAGGGCAGATCAACACCACTCTGTTATGCAACTCCACATATATATAAGCTATGTATATTGATAAACAGTTTTTTGATCAATAGAATGTGTTTGGTTCGTTGTATGGTTATTGAGCTTTCTAGTTGCCCTTGTTCAATAGGTAACTTTCATAGTTTCCTATTCTTAACTGGACTAGGGCTCAATTTTATTTGCGACCTTAATTGTGGCTCAGTTGATGAGGGTTACCATGCTTTAGTTTAAGCTCCTTCATGGCTTTAAATGTCATTTTGCGAATATAAGTTGCAAAAATGACAAGACAGGCTCAGCAATGACTCCTTTGATTATTATCAGGCTAAATGCTATCCATTGTTCTGAACACCATCAGGGTGTTCCTCACCACAGACACAAATCTATTGGACCTTAAGGCCCTTAATATTAAGAGCAGCAAGTGGCAATCTCCTTAAAACACCATCAACGTGTGAGCCTTGGTTCCAACATGTTCAGGAGCAGCAAGTGGCAATCTCCTTCTAACACCATCAGAAGGTGAGCCTGGGTTATCCAATATTCAGTGATCAAGATACATGAAGTCTTTCAAAGTTTGCAGCACAAATGTTACTAACATGCTTAAGTTCTAGCTAATATTTACCAAATAGGAACATCAGGACACAAGAATAAAACCATGACAGAGTCAAGAAAAAAAAAATTAGATTCACGTTTCAAAGCCACAAGTTAGCAATAACATGATAATACATGCATCCATGCTGTATGCCACATGAGAAAAAACTTGACATGGATTTTGCTGCATAGATATAAATCATCTACTTCCAGTTTATAATCAACAATTACTGTCAACATCTGAAAAACGAATAACTTTGTCAAAAGTTTTCATATTCGTGTAGTTCTATTCATTCTAATAGAAACTACATGCTAAAAAGTTAAAACTGTATAAAGTGCACAAAATTGGGAAACAAAAAGCTACAAGGTGATAACTTGATTTCTTATCAAAACAGCAACTCTCTTGTTTCATGATCTTTGGAACCTAAAACATTAGGTTGCATTAAAAGCACTTTCTACAAAGCTGCTAAAGATGCAGTTAGGGGCATTACAAAAGCCTTTCCATTGAGAACGAGATTACAGTACCAACGCACTGACACTCTATCAGAGCTAAACTCCTCCACCTGAACATGAAACTCCAAGTGAAATGCAACTTCTTCAGGATCTTGTTGAAGGCTGCAATGAATTTTAAACAAGGAAACTGTAAGTCAAATCTCCACCGACTTCGTAGACTAACCATACATAATTGAAGAAATTACACCATGGGCTTCAACTTGAGCATTACAGAACTGAGGACGTGATTTCCATCTACCACAACACAATCTTTCGCAAGGATGTCTTACGGCCAACTCAGAACTCAGGTGCATAAAGATGCATTCTTTATAATGTTTGCTTCTGGAACACAAACAAAAAACATAGTTACATCATACAAAAATGAAACACAGTGTTTCCACTTCATGTACACTGTTAAGCTGACACTGACTCAGTGAATCGAGGGTCAGAAGGACATGTATCCATGTTATGTCCTCATTTGTGTGGCTGATTGGAGTTTTACCAACCACCTGACCTTTAAGCAGAGGAAGGGATGTCTTCACTGATGCACTGCTGATTGGAAGACTGCAACATTTTATTTTATGTAACATTTCTTTAAGTTTTAACGAATGAGAGCTTACTTGAACTGGACATACAATAGAAAAAAATCTATTATGTTTCACATTTCTTGACACATATATATGGACTTGAAGATATATATGGGGTCTTGAACTACTTTTGTTCCCCAGACATGAAAAAATCTATGGAGTCTTGAACCACTTTTGTTCCCCATATTTGATCACTAGGCCAATCTCTTTGCAATACACTCCAATTTTTGATTTAGTATTCAACCATGAGGAGTCCACCATTTTCAATTGTACCACCTCACTATGGCCACCTACTAAGTACAGGGTTACCTTCCAGTGCACTTGAAACTTTATCCCAACGCCTTTAAAATGTCCACTTTTCAAATGCATTGAAAACGTGGACTTCTGATCAGATCCTAAGGTATATTTGTTTTTTTTTTGAGGACCAAAGGGCCTAATCAGGCCCTAAGGTATTTTCGTAGCTGCCCAAGCCTACTCTGTCTAATGCAGCCAGCAATTGAACTACGCCCTCCTCCCTCCCATCATGATCAAGAGATCTCTCTCCCGTTTGCTCTCAATGGTTTTCATCCTGTATTTGCCACACTGCGTCACATTGAATGTGATGTATGGATCCTAAACACAAAAGATCATATATTCAACCTCCCAGCCTTCACATTGACATATGGCAGAGTCAAAACGCTAAAAAAATGCCTAAAACAGCATTTGAAACATTAATTTCTTGAACTGATAAATAGAAATTTCTTGAAGTAAAATGGGATTCCATTCCATGAGAAAATTTCCAAATCCTCTTCAAAAACCAGTGTTTGGCAAAGGCTTATCAACGTGGTCCTTATTTGCGGATTAAAGTTCCTATGCTAGAATTTAATAGCACATTTTACAAATTCAGGGATTTCAATTGGTTTTTGAACCCTCAACAGACTCCATCTCACATGTAGAAATGGGACGAAGTGGTACGAGTAGCTTTTTGGTTTACTTTTCTATCTTCCATGTTTGTAATCTTTGGTTAGGGTCTTGTGTCTAGCACTAATTCTTCATGAATCATTTGCAAATAGTTGTGGGAGATAAGGCAAGAGGATTCCCTTCCTCTCCTAGCCCCGAACCCCTAGCTATAGGACCCCTGGCTACAAATTGGTTTGTTAGTTGTTTGTGTGCATGGACTTGTTGGTTTAGTAGCATATGAATTTCAATTCTAAATTAAAAAGCCTTTTTAATATTTCGCCTTTCCAAAAAAAGAATATAGCTGCCTTTCAAAACATAGGCCTGGCCCTGATGTGGCTAGAGCCTGTCTGGAACATATATTCAATACATTTGGTTTGAATAAAAAAAATAGCAACAGAGATTTTGAATTTGTTCGCACTTTATGGCATGATTTCTTCAAGGGTAATGATACTGCATTGAAATTCAATGGTTGGGATCATCAAAAAAAGGATGGACAAACAAAACTTGCTAACCAGATCATAGAGATTATGTTGAAAGCTTCCGATGCTCAACAACACTCTTTGGGAAATTTTCTTACTCGACTGGAGTTTGCATATAACATTATTTGAAAAAAAAAAAAGACTAGCATGTTTGGAGAAAATCCAAAACCTCCTATTTAAATTGGTGTTCCCTACGTTAGAGAATAAGCAACAGATATGCATATCCAATTGTTGGATTGTGGGAGTAGCTTGCAAAGGGCCAATAGTTGAATGATAAAATATGCTAATCTAAAGAAAAGAGCTCTGTTGTTACAATAAACATAGTAGATTTATTAAAGAGTCATTGCTCTGACTCATCTACTAAGAGGAGTGTTCTTAGACCTCTAGTAGCACAAAAGAGCTTGAAATTTACCCCATATTACTATCATTACAAAATTATTGAAAAAATAAGTCTAGTGTTGTTGGAAATCATCATGCTTTTCATGTTAATGAATTTGAGCGTATATCTAGGACTGACAATGTGTTGCCTAACAAAGTACTCAATAAAATTGTAACAATATCAACTTTAAGCTATTCTACAGTCAAGGCTGAGGAAACTCGAGACGAGAAGAAAAGAAATACGGGGTAATAAGAGAGAGTTGTTACACTCTAAATTATTGCATTACTATCACTTGTCAGTTTTTGACATTGAGTTTATTATTATTTTGTGATATAATGATCTATCATCATATGTACAAAATCAAATGCATTGGGAAATAATCTATATCATACAAGGTCTTCACAATTTGTGGCTCACCAGCTTGTCATGGGTGTCAAGCAATAGCTTAAACTACCTGCTTAGATTAGAGTCGAGACGACTGTACCGATGGATAGCTTGAGTAATCTATTGTACTAACAAAATTAAGTATTAAGATAGAAGGGGGTCAAGAACAAAATGCCAGACTATTATGCAGCCAAACAAAATCTGCAATAGCTTGATAGAAAGAGAAGATCAAGTACTTCTTGGTGGCATATTTGCATGTTGAAAAGCATGCACAAATGATTGGACAAATTTTAAAAGGAAAAAGGCAAATAATCTAATTTTACGGTGCTTTTGGACCCAAGTTAAAAGCATTGCTTTTATGATAATTTGGGAGGGAATAATTCCTTCGCTTTTGATGTGGATGGGATAGGGTGATCTTTAGGACATATGTTGAAAGGGGGGGTGGTGGGGGCTGAGAGAGAGACAGACAGACAGACAGACAGACAGACTTGTTAAACCTTATATTATTTCATTACTATCATTTGTTATCTTTAATGTCGGCATTTTCTTATTTTGTAGTAATGTAGTGGTGCACCTTTTTTTTGATCTATCATCATATGTAAGAATGCATTGTGTGAAATAATATCATAACAAGTCTTCACAATTTGTGGTTGGCTCATCATCAGTATACCTACTTAGGGTAGACATCAATACAAGAGGAGTATTAGTTCACTAAAAGGCATCCACTAACTAAGTAAAGCCTGTTTTTAAGCCGAAGCTACTTTCAAGTAAAATAATTATCCTAACTAGCACTGAGAACTAGTGCTAATCACCATGGTTTTCAATAACTAAGTAAAGCTTGTTTTAGAACCAAAGCTAGTTCTAAATAAATTATTGATTCCAACTATCACTTACCTAGTGTATCACTGCCCATTGCAACTCACAAGTTGCCCAAAGACGTCAAATGCCAATTGCTACTTGTTAGAAGATAGCCACGCTAGTCATAGTGTTTGATTCTCCTCCTTAGCCCTTGGATTACGTATTCATAGCTTGAGAACCAATGATGTGGACCTGTACCTAGATTTGTGGCCTTGTAACTTCAACATAGGTTGTGGAACAAAAGGTACTCTTGCGAAAGGCAGCTTGCGAAGTTGCTGATAGAGCTATTTTTATGTGTATATTTCTACATATCATAGCAAGTCGAGCTGGATTATTATTGTCTTTGATCACTTGTTTTTATTCTAAAGTACTATTATTTTCTTCTACGTAGTAATTATATATGAAACTAAAAAGTTAGATATGTCTATAGTGGTCGCTCAACAGGGGAGATTGATTTTTTTCTATCTAATGTAGATTCATAAAGAGCAACTATTGAAACAAGGAAGCCTAAATCCTAGGTATTATGAGATTTATAACCAAACTCATTGTGCTTGAATTATATGATTACATGGAGTTGGTCTTGTGCTATGTAAATTTTCGGATCTTGACTATGTACAAAGCTGATGACCTTTGTATCTTTGAAATTCCATTATTCAAATAAGAATCCAAGGGGATTCTTATAAACATTTTTGTCGTTTGTGTGAACGATGCTCTACTGGACCTCATGTGGTATGTTTCAAACCATAGTTGCAGCGAATCGCGATTCGCTGGGACTGCGATTCGCGGGTCGCGATTCGCGACCCAGAATCGCAAAAAAAAAAAAAAAAAAAAAAAATTTGGAAAAATAGCTTATTGCTGAAATTTTTTTTAGGGGATCAATGGTCAAACCAGCGTTTTGCCTCTCATAAGTGCAGTAGATGAGGCACAAACAAATCTTATTTTCAGTAGCTATCCGGTTGTCATTTGCTCTGGTTTTCAGTAAATGTTAATGCTACAGTTTGGACTATTAACTGTATGGATGATGATCACTTTTGCAATTGGTTCACTGGAGATGTGAGTGCAATGTACATACAGTTGGGGGCATAAATATTGGGCCCTTCTCGGCGCGCATTTGGACCCCATTTTTATCTACAGGGGGGCGGTGGCATTTTTATCTACAGTGTCTATATAGCAAGAAGCTCTAGGGGGTTCGGGGGACAGTAGCCCCCCGGGAAACGGGGGGCGGTAGCCCCCTGGTGGGGGGTTTGGGGGGCAACGCCCCCCAACGGCGGGGTCCGGGGGCTGCCGGTAGACCCCGGCCCCGACGGTAAGGCCTCTTCATGATTGGCCTTCCAACTCCCCGAGTGAAAACACACTTTTTGGTGTTTCGCACCCGAAACAGTCAGCAAACTACACAATCATAATCCCCTCGATCAGAGCTTTCATCTGATACCCATATTGCCTAAAAAAAGTTCAAAAAAAAAAAAAACAAAAATCGATTCTACACGATTCTGGGAAAATCCCGAATCGCGATTCTGATCGCGATTCTGAATCACGATTCGGGAATCGCGCTGCAACTATGGTTCAAACTTAGAGAGACCAAGTTGATTGAACTATGAAAGTCCATTACTAAATTCGTAAAAATTACTCCTTATGACAAATCACATGACCCACCAATGCCAACACACCATAATTCTTCCAAAATTATGATACAACTGCCTTTTCATTGCAACTAAATTCAAATTAAGAACCCATACAACAATAAATTTTCAAGACTTATTACATAAATACCATATTTATGGACCTACAAGTGAAATAACCAATATTGAAAATGATATTTGTAGGATGTACACCACTAGAAGACCTAAAATTGCACAAAATTTAAGAACCAATTTCTAACTATTAAGTGTTTTAGATGTGCACTAGTAATTTGAAAGCTGCAATGAGATTCCTTATTATTAAAGAACCATGAACTTATAGAAATCCAAAAATTAAAAAACGAGGTACATAGAGAAACATCCCAATGCCTTGAACAAATAAGAATCTGCCAACAAGGAGCACTATCTAAAAAGAAAACCAGAATATGGAAAAAGACCTTAGGATTGACTACTATTGTTGGTAGCTCGTAAATATCACATTTGCACCATCTATTAGTCCAATACTAAACTAGTTGCAAAGGACGTGTGTACCTGCGGAACATATGTTGATGAGAGCATACAAACGGCCATTATGCACTACAATAGCAGAAAATTTACGTCTTTGTTAGATTGCTAATACAATCAGTCAAAATAAATGTCAAAGTCAAACCATAGTTGCACTGCGTTTCTGAAACGTGTTTCAGAATCGCGTTCAGAAATGCGGTTCAGAAACGCGTTTCTGAAATTTTTGAAAAAATTCCAGAAACGTTTTTTTTAATTTTTTATTTGGGTTTTTTTTTTGGGCAATATGGGTATCAGATGAAAGCTCTAATTAAGAGCATAATTATTGTGTAATTTGCCGAGTGTTTCGGGTGTACGATGGTCCAGTTCAGGTGCATTAATCCATATTGGGTTCTGTCAAGGGTAAAATTTCAAAACTAACCTCTAGCCTGTCCGTGTAAGTGTGTTTTCGCTCAGGGAGTTGGAAGGCCAAGTCATGAAGAGGCCTTACCGTCGGGGCCGGGGTCTACCAGCAGCCCCCGGACCCCGCTATTGGGGGGCGTTGCCCCCCAAACCCCCCACCGGGGGGCTACCGCCCCCCGAACCCCCTGAGCATTTATTGAAAAACAAAGCAAATAACAACCAAACAGCTATTGAAAATAAGATCTGTTTGTGCCCCGTCTACTGCACTTCTGAGAGGCAAAATGCTGGTTTGACCATGGATCCCCTAAAAAAAATTTAGTTCTAAACTATTTTTCCGAAAAAAAAAAAAATTGCGATTCTGGGTATAGAAACGCTTTTCTCATAAACGCGGTTTTCGAAACGCATGCCCTCAGAAATGCGTTTTTGTGCAACTATGTGTCAAACCAACATACATACAAAATCCATCAGCTAGCAAGCATAAGTGTTCTCATCAAAACCCGAGCATAAGCTGCCCGAAAGACCTAGTGCTGACTAAGAAGAAAATGATAACCAACCATAAAAAATTAAATAGATCATAAAAACTAAACAATAAACAAAAACTAGAATAGGGCTTGTTGAGGATGACAATGTACAAGAAATTTAAAAAAATATTGGATGACACCCTCATAAATAGGAGGCATAATTGCAAAATCATAGTAGGCTCCTTTTGATGATAGACACTATTTGGCATGGAAATAATTGACTTTACTGTCATTTACTCCTAGGCTACCTCAAGGTTTCAAAAGTGGCTATCACTACCAACAGTTTTCCATGCTCAAAGTGGATTTAAAATACAAAATTGAGAGAAATTTACAAGTATTTTGCAACTTGTCATCTAGAACCTTAAACTCACTACAAATTTGCAATTTGTCTCCAACTAAGCATGTTTCCTTGTGTTCACTCAAACTCAAAACTTGGCATACACAAACCACTAGATTTGCCACATTTACCATAATTTCTGCCATTATCATCCCCACTACATTACCCACCTTTAGACTGATTTCATTTCAAGCTTCATGATCCAACCATAAAAAAATACGTCGGAAATAAAAGACATAAAATTACTAGGCCTTGCCGATACTTTAAGCTTGGGAAAGGATTGTT
>MU835195.1:0-41087 GCA_029204225.1 Diphasiastrum complanatum | reverse complement strand
AATGCTGATTCCTACATTACAAGAAATGAAATCTAATCCACAACTAAAAAACAAGAGAGTAAGCAAGAAATCTAATTAATCCACAAACACAAAAGAAAATCAAAACATACTCATAGGAATTTCACTCAAGAACATTTCCATGAACAAGGAACTTTACAATCATCAAGAACTCATGGAAGATCTTCTTTATTCACTCAAGAGAGCTTGACAATACATTCAAAGCTCCCTCACAAGAGAGGGGGGGCCTTAAATAAGCAAGAGGGCTGCCCATGTGGAGCCCAAGTGGCAATTCCACCCAATTAGAAATTACATGTGGAAATTGCCCTTCCACTAGAGGTCACCATCAAAAGGTGGCTCACTCTAAATTATTTAAGGAGGTCTACACTTATTTACAATGCCTAGGAAATATTACTAGCTCCTACATGGTCGTTCCTTCTCTGGGATACACCATGTAGGCTCACATAGATAATTCACTGTCATCCTAGCTAGTAATTTCTCGGCTCTCATGGTCGGGTCTCAGCTTCTTCTGCTCTCCTCCTTTTGAGACCTCCTCGGTCATGGGTGAGAGATACTTTGTGTCTTCAGCTTGGCTCGACATCTGGGAAGTTCTTTGGAATCCGCTAACAGTTGGATTCTTCAAAGATTCCAATCATCTTTTGTGACAACCTATCAGCCAAGAGATTGGCAAGCAATCCTATCTTGGAACAAGCATATGGAGGTGGCATAGCATTTTGAGGTGGCATATCATTTTGTGAGGAAACAAGTCATGGCAAAGGAGGTGGAGCTTCAACATGTCTCCTCAAAGGAATGTGTGGCTGATATCTTCACCAAAGCACTTGAAAAGGACTTGTTTACAGATCATAGAACTTCACTTGATGTACTTTCAAAGTCTATGCTAAAACTAGTTGAAGAGGGAGTGTGAGAAATTGTAAACTAGTTAAGATTTATCATGTTTAGTTCAAATGGCAATTTTGGCCAATATACATTCTAGACTTAGAGACAAACTTCATAAAGTTGTTTAGGCCTAAGTTTATTTGAATTACCATATTTGAAAAGTGTAAAAAAAGTTGGTAGGTCGAGTTTGAACCAATTTGAATTGGTAAATCTAGATGCATTGAATCTAGTCTACTGGTAGTAGAGGCTAGACTTCTACATTGTTAATGGTGCTAGGTTTGCTATCTTTAGTATTTCATGTGAAGAAAATTAGATCACTAAGATCCAATTTGTCCCTTTGATCTCTGGTTACTAAACATATTTTCTTTGACAAAGCCTAATGTCATCTTCATTTTGCCATACTTTCACACCCAAGCAATTATAATGCATGAGAGTCAAGATCAGTCATCTCAAATTGCTTACTTAGATTAGCTTTGATGGCATGAATGAGATTCTCATTATTTTTTGTAATAATAATGTCATCAACATACAACACAACCAAGGCAATGCAATCATCACTTATGAGAACATAGAGATTTGGATCGAAATTAGTTCTCATAAACTTGTGGGAGAGAAAGTAGTTATCGATGCATCCATACGATGCTTGTGGCACTTGCTTAAGACCATAAAGCACTTTTTGTAATCTGCATACTTGATCTTCATGTCCTTTAACAACGAAGCCTTGTGGTTGAACAATGTAAACTTCCTCTTCCAAGTCACCAAATGTGGACTTCACATCCATTTGGTGGAGCCACCCAAAGTACGATGCAAGTCCAACTATAAGGCATAGTGTGGTCCACTTTGCCAGGGAGCGAATGTTTTTTCATAGTCATGTGGTGCTGACATAAGTGGTCATGTCATTGTTCTTGAAAGTTTTTATCAGCCTACCGCCAACTTAGCAACCCTGGTTGATGCTAATGGACGGATGAACTCAAGAATTACATGCTTTGCACTAAGATGAGTGTTTTGCTCACAAGAAACATATCTGTGTCTAAAACTGCAGACATTTTTGTGGGTAAGTTTTTATAGGAGCTCATGGCAATTTGAGCTCTTTAATTTCCCAAATCGCCCGACACCCGCACCGCAGTATGATAAACAAAAACATATAAATTCGACCATGTGTCAACGAGTGCATGGGATCCGTAGTTCAAAGTGCTTTCTCAATTTATCACCATATCACGTGGTGCACGTACCTTATTTATTAACAGCGCGAGCCTGTCACGGTTACGAAATATATGACTCCTTCCATGTGTCGAAGAGCAAATGGATCCGAAGCTGTGTTTCCGTCTATTACCTGCATCAACAATGGGCCTTCCAAATCTTTTTTCCTCCATTGAGCTTTTGACATATAGAGCAAGTATTCGGCCTTCAAAATAACATGTTCTTTAAGGACTCCTAGTACTAATTATGTCTTGGCCCTTGCAATCTTGTAATACACAAAAAACCAGATTTTTCAAGGATTCCTAGTACTAAGTATGTCCTGATCTAGGCCCCCCTTGTCATACATAAATTTTTTATCTATCATATAGATAAGAAGAATTTAAATTTTCAAGACTCCCAGTACCATGATGCACTGGGCCTAGGTCCCTTTATTAAGAAGAGGTTGTTGTAACTTGTATCCAAATTTGAGCATGAAGTGTATCACAAATTTATACTTTCTAGAGGTTTCCCTTCCAATATCTCACTAGATAAAACAAATTGTGTATATCTAAATTTACTATGGTTTAGGTTAAAAAATATATAAGTTTAATTAGTCCTCTATACAAGACAATCATTAGGTCTAACTTCCTATAGATAATTACTTACTATATATGAAAATTGGTACAAAAAACAAATAGTTGTTGGTTCTTCAAAAGTCAACATATTTCACATTTTTTTTTGACAAAATCAATTTTGAAGAAAGAAATGTTTATTCCATTCTCACATTATGTGGGCTTTCTTTAATAATGATTTGGCTCTTATATGCATTCACGCTTCAATTAGAACCTCCTCTAATGACTACCTCTGCCATAATCCATTTTGGAGGATTGTTGCCTTTTATTAGATGTTGTCTTCAAAATCCTTCCAATTCAAAACTTCATTGGTTAAAATCCTCCACTTCTTCGACTTTGTTGTCAACTATACCTAGTGAGCAAGTACTATAAATATCAAACAAAACAATCTTTATATCTATCTATTTTAACTAGAGGTCCATTATTTGCTAGGTAGCTTTGCCCCTCCCCCTAGTAAGGCTTCTTTTAAAGTTTCACTGAGAAGTGTGTTATTCTTATATGTCTGGCTTTTTAGACATGTAACTTAAGCGTAAAGTGTGGTATTAATTTTGTTGTTGCCTTGCATTGTCGAAATGTAACTGTTAGCCTTCCATTGCAAGTATATTAATGCACCTTACTCAACTTGGCTATTGATGTGGCATAACTAAAAAGCTTGATTCACTGGAGTACCGGGTATCCAAGTCTAGGAATATATTGAATCCTATATACAAGATGTGGACATAACATTCTTCTCCCCTTAATCTGGTTTTGTCCTCAAAATAGGAAAGAATTACATGAACATTTCATTTAACTTTTCATTATTAACCTAAATCATTATCCTTAGTCGGACTTACATATCACATAAGTACATAGAGATAAATCTATTTTTCAATTGTTAATCTCTATTATGGAGTACAACTCAGTTTTGGAAAGTATACTAAGCAATAAATTTTCTCATCTAGGTTTCACTCTCTATTAGTTAGTAATATCACCTTCATGTAAAACACTTACATGAAACATTGAGTGAGGTATTACCTAACTTAAGAGTTTAAAGTTAAAAGAAAAAATAATAAGTACAGTCTGAGATTATCCACAAAATCTGGCAGCAAAGAGATTCAAAACACTGATCTAAATTCCGAACTCATTTAATAGATCAAGAATTAATAGTCACACTTAAGAATCATCACAGTTCCTTATAATCCTCTAACAACAATTAAGTATCTATTTATGTCAATCATAAATATTTAGACTCATATGATTCGTCAATCATAACCCTTTGGAATCCAAAACCATACCTAATCATTACAGGACACTGGAGTATATGTCCAACATAACTCAAGATAAGAATCATTCCAAAATCTTTCCCACTAGGAAAATATTGGATTTTAAGAATATTCTCCCAACTGGATTCTTTAACATAAGTGCAAGAAATTCAAGTTTTATAAGCCACAGGTAATTAAAGACAGAATGTGTATCAAAATGACAATGACAATCACATTTAACCACAAAAACTTTAGATTATCGTCTAGAATCAAATCTAGATACCCAAAGTCCTGTTGAATATCAATTCAGTTATTATTCTCGGATTCATTATGACTCGTTCTCTAATTGAGCACTCTGGGATACAATCACTAATGAGTTGAGTCTATTCCTAACCCAAGGAATACTCTATATCAAAAATACTATACTAGGACTCATCTGATACCTTGGAAATTATCCAAAACCATTCCACCTCTTCTAAGATGATTTTCGTACCTACATCCACGATAGAGTGCCATGGCACAGTTTCGGTAATCCATGAAGATTCTGTCCAGTGATATGAATCTTGAGCTGGGGATCTGCCACTATTATAACTTTAGATACAACTTTGAGACGTGTGACCACCGACGACCTCGCTGTAGAAATCAATACCAACGGAGCTCAAATACAGGCCACTTTATACCTATGATTGGGTCATCACTGGTTTCTCTTAGCAGTTCAAGTTGCACTACTAGATGGGATCCCTCGAGCAGCCTTAGTGTTCATATGACGGACCTAGAATATCAATTCCTACCCCTACTGGGTGATGTGTGCCAACTAGTCAGAAGAGGAATTCTAAGATACCATTTCTATACACCGAAGTTTCACCACAAACTGCAACTCTAGGATATCTTATTCAAAATACAACATCACGAGGATCGCAGTTATTTAGAAGTACACGAACTGAGGCTAGACGGGTCATGGCAATTAATTGATGCCACATCCACTCACTATGTAGAAGTATCACAATCACCCCCAAATATCCCTTACGTTGATCCATCTAAACAATATCTCGAATCACTTGGGACTGCTAACAACATGAACGTAAATCCAGAAAATAGACCCAGGTATAGGAATCAAAGAGCATTGTACCAACACCTCGAACTAGTCATAAACATTTCAAGTGACGGAATATCCAAAGATCTTGTTGATAGTCTCAAAAAAGACAATATGAAATGAGTCCTTGTCGAAAGAAAGTGAAATCGATATTCCGTCATCTGCTACAATGTCCAACCAAGAGCAACCTCCACAAGGAATTGACAGTTTTTCTCCCCTTCTAAAATCTCAAATCTATTTGTCTTTCCACATGCTGATAAGATTTCCAAGATGCAAATACACAATAAATCTAGGATTTGGAAATTCGGATAGAGATTCGGTTCTAAATCTCTTGTTTAAAGAGGTCCTCAAGACATAGTACCTTAACCGTACCTGCATCTCAAGCTATATCTTACAACATCTGCTATCAATGATGGTAGATTTGAGTGTAACCAACCCTGTCTTGTTTTGACAAGGGCATGTTTGAAGAAGCATCCACTTGATCTTGCCCTTTAGACCACTTACTTTTGGTTTTGCCCTTGAATTTGCCCTTTGTGAACATAGCATCCTCTTGAAGTGTCAGTGTAGATCCACCTCTTGCTTGAAGCCTATATTCTTCATTGATCAAGATCTCTTGAATATCCACCAAACTTGGAGCAAATTCTTTCAAAAGAAATCACCAAGATTTGAAACTATCTCACAAATTCTCTTCTAGCACTCACCCAAGCAAATCAACACATAGAATCATGGAATCTTGATCAACCTATGATCCATCCTCAATCTAATAACTTTTGTCACTTCCTAAGATTGAAACATACTCAAATGAAGTCCAGCAACCTCACTATCTAGAGATACAATCAAAATTAGGTCTTTGACAAACTCACAAAAAATTGACTATTTCAAATCTACATGTAAATGTTGAAAATTTGATATGCAATCTATAAGCCACCACTTAGGCTGATCCAATGATCCAAAAATCGGCCAAATCCAGTATGTGAATTCAAAAAACAAAATTGATCAAGTATATTGACCTATATAGTGTTTTGATCTACAAAAGATCCAATCTACAAAAGCAAAAAAACTCAATTTTGGTGTAGAATCCTCTCTAGCATGCTCTCTAGACTTGATATCTTCACCAAATCATTGATAGATCTGATTTCCTCCTTCATAACCTAAAACACAAGCTCTGATACCATGTGAAAGATTTCAGATCCTTAAGATCCAATCTACTTTAATGATCTTTGGTTAGAAGGAGAAATACACTACCAATCTCACCAATGTAGAAAAATCAACATCTATACACAAAATGAGATGCAAACACCAATAGAACTTGATCAAACTTGAATAAAATGATAAAGTACTCTTGCTTTCCATAGAAAACCAGCAAGCTACTATATTTTACACATGTGGATCCAAAAATAACAAATATAGATCATTCTAGACATAGAATTGCAAGCAATCACTAGAAATATAGCAAAATATGATGAAACTAGTTGAATCTTTCATAGTTTCAACACTGATACCTGATATATGGGAGTCATATTGTTAAAAGAACTTCGTTGTGCTTGCTACCAGCCTAGTTGCTCAGAGGATCCATCTCAAGATCTAAGGACTCCAAGAAGATCCTAAAGAGCAAGGGCCGAGCCATTAAGGATCACTTATGATGGAAAAGGTGATCAAAGGGAAGGCATTTCATCTTTTACTCCATACACTTTCCTTACTTCAATGCTTGATGAACCAACTTGCTATGAAGATGCTTGTAAATAAAAAATTTGGAACTAGAATGCTATGCAAGTGGAGTATGATGCTCTCATGGAGAATCATACTTTGGAGCTTGTTGATATTCCTCAAGGGAAGAAACCATTTGATTGCAAGTGGGTTTATGTATTGAAGTATAATCAATATGGATCAATAGATAAGTATAAAGATAGACTTATAGCAAAATGTTTCTTGCAAACCAAAGGCATTGATTATGATGAAACTTTTGCTCCTGTGGCTAAGCTAGTTACAATAAGATTGATCATTAGTCTTGCTACTACCTTCAATTGGAAGCTATTTCAACTTGATGTTAGAAATGCCTTCCTCAATGGCTACTTGGAGGAAGAGATCTACACGAGGCAACCCGAGGGCTTCATCAAGGATTATCTTGAAGAAAAAGTGTGTTTCTTGAAAAAAATTCTTTATGGACTCAAGCAAGCACCTAGAGCATTGCACTCTAGGCTAAACTCTTTTCTCATCTCCATCAACTTTGTTTTGAGTTCATATGATCTGTCATTGTACATTAGAGTTCATGATGGAAATATCATTATACTTGTGTTGTGATTACATTATTTTAAGTGGAAATGATCTAGATGGAATACGAGATGTAAATATTGCTTTATCTAAAGAGTTCAAAATGGTTGATCTCAACCTATTGTACTTCATTATGGGAATAGAAGTCATAAGAGAATTGGATTTTAGCTTTATATGTCAATCTGAATATGCTATATCCATCCTAGATAGATTTGGAATGAAGAATTGTAAAGGCCTTGAGACTCCAATGGAGCAAAATGTTAAAGCATCTATAAGTGGTGATGAAGTGTCCTTTGAGGACATCACTCTCTATAGAAGGCTTATAGGCTCCTCAATCTATTTGACTATAACTAGACCTGATATTAGTGATAGTGTTGGTAAGCTATAAGCCAATTTGTGCAACATCCTCTTGTGTTAATGTTAAGGCATCTATAAGTGGTGATGAAGCATCCTTTGAGGACATCACTCTATATAAAAGGCTTATAGGCTCTTAATCTATTTGATTATAACTAGACCTTAAATCATAACTATAGAAAGAACTTAGGTGTGATACTTTACAATTAGAAAGATAACTTCAAAAGGTTCTTTCTCCAGTTTGTTTGAGGCATAAAGGTCCCCTTCAAGCACCAATGTTGTATTTTTATTCTCTTCTTTGTTAGAGTGATGGAATATATCAAAAGCAGTTTTCTAAAAGACAACAAGATGAGAAGTTCAATTCAGAATGACAATAAGCAGAAAGTAAACATAGATGATCTTATGAAATAACTCATTAAGATTTGGCAGCAGAAAAGAATATTAAGTATATTTACTGGTGTGAATCTAATTGGTTGCTAGATCTAACTTTGTATATTTTCTTTTGAGACAATTCTGTTTGTATGTCTATGTGGAATTTGCAGGATCTAGCTCATCAACTACAGATCACAGACTTCGTTGCAATCAATCAGACAAATGAAACACAACAATTAGAGATGGAAGAACTGAAAGCATTTTGTATTTGGCCTTTTTTTTTTAGTGAGTCATTCAGTTTCTCGCTCGTTGGCAGCCTAACGCTCTTACAAAATCGCTATGTTCTGCTCGTTGATAGACTTTCATGCATAGCTATAATAAACTAATCCGCATGTCTTGTTCTAGCATTCTATCCTATATTTATCTCAACAAGTGAGATTACAAGATAGATCGACAACAAATTACAAGAGAGAATTAACGCTATTAGCCACCAACTCTGATAACATTGCTTTGTTGGTTGAGCATGATAATACAATGCCCTCATGGTCGTTGAGAGCTGCAATATGCTAACTTGACTTGTCCGACGTTTGGTTTTGTCAACCTTCGGCGTTCTGATGTATGAGTCCTTGTTAGCCACTTAGATGTGGATGATGTGGGTGACTTCGACTTTGGACACTTCGGGCTTTGGTTGTAGGGGCAAACATCAGGCAATTTGACTTTGTCTTTGGCTACTTTGGCCTTGGCCACTTCGGCTTCAAAGAATGCCAAGGAATGGTTGCAAGAGCTCACTATTTCCACACTCTCTTGAACGTTGCAAACTTTCTGCTCATCCAATCCATTGCTTTCATGTGCTTTGTAAATAGTGGCTTTGTCAACAAATCTGCAATCATGTCTTCTGATTTTATATATTCAACACTCAACTCTCCCTCCGAGATCACTCATTAGCCACCTTCGATGCTGCCACATTCGACTTCGCATGAGGATTGAGTTACCAATGCTTTTTTTTTGCGTGTCTAGTTGATTGCTGCTCCACACGCTATTGAACATCCTCCTGTCACGGACTTGATTTCATCTTTGCAGCTTGCCCAGCTTACATCACGTTGTAGCTTGAATTCATGTTTTGCTTTGTAGGTCAATCCCATATTTTTGGTGCCTTTCAGATGTTGCAGTATGCATTTTGGAATCAACCAATGTGCCATGCCAGGGTTAGAAGAGAATGACTTAATGCATAGATGGATAAAACCAAGTCAGGTCTGGTACAAATTGTAAGGTACATTAGAATACCGATCAGGTTTTGGTATGGTATACCTTCCATCTTCTGTCTCTCTTCTTCTATGTTCGGATAGTCTTGCTTCGACTATCTAGCTCCAACTATCATTGGTGTGGCTTTTTCTTTGCAATCACTCATTCTGTACTACTTCAGTTGCACCTTTACGGCGCATTTTGACTAACTCAAATGTATCACTCCTTTTATTCAATTTCTTTTGATCTACAACCCAAGACACTTTGTTGCTTCTCCTAGATCTGTGATTTCATAACTTGCAAAAATCTGACTCTTTGTATCATTGATTAGCATCAAACAATTCCCTATCATCAAAGAGTCATCTTAAAAAATTGTCAAGTTTACAAAACTTTCTCCTACTCTTTTCATGTAGACCTTATAGTCTGGTTGTGTAGGAACAAAGTCTAAAGACTTCAGAAAGTTATAGAGCTTCTTGTACCAAGCTACTGATGCATGCTTCAGACCATATAGACATCGATGTAGCCGACAGACATACTCTTGATTGTTGGGTATTTGAATCCTTTAGGCTGCTTCATGAAGATTTTTTCCTCTAGATCTCCGTGGAGAAAGGCTATTTTTACATTAATATGATGAATTTCTATATTGTGTTGTGTTGCATATGCAACAAGTAGTCGGATGCTTGCCATCTTGACCGTCGGTGAGTATGTATCGAAGTAGTGATGCCATATCTCTGTGTGTACCCCTTGGCAACAAGTCTAGCCTTGTAGCATCCGACAGTGCCATCCGATTTTAGTATTCTTTTGTAAATCCATTTGCAATGGACAATCTTCTTTCCTTCGGACAGTGGATCCATGACTCATTTTGTCTTATCGACTTGTTCTTTTTTGACATTGCATGCTTTCAGAATTCTCCCTCTAAACTCTGGATAGCTTCTTGGTATGTTGTTGATTTTTTTTAAGCTGCAGTATTCGACATCTGCATCTTCACTCCACTGAAGATTGTCGGTATATTGGTTTGGAGGTCTTCTTTGTCTTGTCGACCTTCGTGGTCCTATTTGTTGCTATTGGTTTGTGTCTTCTTTTTCTTCGTCTGGTTGGTCTTCAGTTTTTTGCTCTGGAGTCTGTGGCTTGACATTCTATGTCGATGTCTGTTCTCAATCTTCCTCTTGAATTGGCAACAATGTGCAGATTTCACTGACCTTTTGTTTCCTTCATTCCAAAAAAAGTTGATTCATCAAACTTCATGTCTCTACTCAGCACCTCCTTCTTTGAGGTTGGGTTGTAGAGTCGGTAGATCTGTGATCCATTTGAATATCCAACCATGACTTTGCATCAGCTTTTTGTCGAGCTTGTTTTTTTTTCTTTGAAAATGTGCATGTATGCTGCACATCCGAACACACGTACATATGATAGATCAGGCCTTTTTCCTGTTCACATTTTATACGATGTCTTGTCTTCCAAGGTTGCCATTGTCAACCTGTTCTGCAGGTGTACTACTACAGCAATTACCTCAGCCCAGAACTGACTCGCGATCATCAATTGGGCCTCTGCCATCATGCATCTGGCTCCTTGACAAGTGTCTTGTTTCTTCTTTCTACTACACCATTATACTATGGTGTGTAAACAGGTGTGCACTAATGCTCAATTCCTTGTTCTTGGTAGAAGTTTGAGAACTCCTTGCTCATGTACTCACGTCCATTGTCAAACTTAATAGTTTGCACCTTCTTGGAGGTGTGTCTCTCTGTGAATGCCATGAACTTCTTGAAAGCATCAAACACTTCTGATTTTTGTTTTAGATTGTAGATTGTAGTCATCTAGTTGTAATCATCGATGAATGTCAAGAAATATCTCAATCTTGAGAGGGAGTCGACTTTCATCGGTCCACAAACATCTGAGTGGACGAGCTCAAGGACTTCACTTTTTCCCTCATGTACAAATGGACTTCGATGTTGTTTACCTTTGTGATAGGCTTCACAGAAGTCGGTGTCTTGAGTGGTTATTTTTCAGTTCTCTTTGGCTCTCTCTCTAGAGGCTGTTCTTCTATGAGATCGGTCACTGACAAGATCCCTTCTTGCAATACTTACAGAACATCTTTTTCTTCGACTGTGGATTTAATAATTGTTCTTGACATTGAGTCAGTTTATGATTTGATGCAGACTACTTAAAGCTTTTCTACTTCTATCATTTTGAGCCTTTGTTGACATATAGAGCTTGAGATGATGAAGTTGACAAAGTGTCTTGACTTCTTCGATTATCTTCCTGCAACAACATAGTGATAACTCTAGCAAGAGTTAAATTTGATGTGTCGATATGATCATCACCCAGTTCTCATATGTAGAGGACAAGCTTGAATTCAATGTTATGATTGTGTCTTGATCGTCTATGATTAATCCGACAACAGCCATCTGTTGCAAGAGATTCTTAAACTGGTTAACGTGATTTTGAAGTGAATAATCATTTGACATCTTGGGAGTGAAGAATTTAATTCATATATGTAACTTAGAAGTTATGTCCCTCACATTATATAGTGAGCTCAAGATGTCCCATACTTCTTTTGAGGTTTGAGCTTCAGCTATGTGGCCAATTTGAGTGTATGATATATTGAGAAAAATAACTGAAGCTTATGATGAGGCTCATAGATTCAAGAAGAGAGCAAGAATTGCTCTTCATATCATCAAATTGAATATCTCTGATGAGATGTTGAGAGAAATAAGTTCATGCACCTCAACCAAGGAGACTTGGGAAATTCTTAAGTCCATTCATGAAGCAAAGATCAAGTCAAGAGGGAGGAGCAAGTTTTTCTCAAGACTTCAACAAGGACAAAGCAAAGAACAAAGACTATGGTGGAGTAGAAGATGATTCAACTCATTCTTCTAACTTCAAGAAGAAGACTCAAGAAGATCAAGCCAATTTAATCCTAGAAGACTCACATGCAAGTTGTGGACAGGCATCTCTCATGATGTATAGTTTCTCCTCTTTACCCTTTAATGATGTATCTTGGTATATTGATAGTGGAGCCACAACTCACATGAGTTGCTCCAAGGATTCTTTTGTTTCTATTGAATCTGTTCTAGATCCTAAGAATTCAATATACATTGTTGTTGGTGATGCATGGTCAATTGAAGGAGTTGGAAGTTGTTCCTTGAAACTTGCATCTTCTATGAATTTTACACTTTCTAATTGTGCAAAAAGAGTACAAAAAGGACCAAGAGTGGATCCTAATCTGATCCTCAAGAGGGATTGGATGTTAGATTTACTTGATCTATCAATCTACATAAGATTAAGATCAATCTAGATCAATTCTAGACATAAAATCCAAACAAGAACAATCATTTATTGAAGGTAAATGTACTTGCTGGTTTCACACGTGTGAAACCCTGTCAGGTACGAACTCCAACCTGAAAATCAAGTACACATTGATAGAACCTCAAAACAATCAAAACAAATGTAGACAAATGGAGAGAATCACCAAAATTGCTTCCAAAACCAAGATTGGTGTCTAACAATGATTATGGCCAAATGTGGCTCTATATATACAATAAGTGGGAGCTCGTGGTACTGATCATCCCTCTGATCCCACATGTAAGAAGGTGCTTTGTCATATGATGATTCATCATGCAAAACTGACACTTGGACAAAACCTTCTATTTTGAGCACTTTTGGTCCATTTTCCTTCTATATGGAGATCTACTTGGAAATCTTCTAGAAGTCAAAATTTGCCTACTTCAGCCTATTCCACACATGTGAGCTGTCCTCTACACATGTGATATGACACCTAACCAAAGGATGTGGCTCATGCAATCAATAGATTGATGCCATGTGTCATATGTCTAGAAAGCTAGTTTTTGGCCTTTTTAGCCACTAGAACTTGAATTAAATCATATGTACAACCTATATGATTATGGTACATGACAAGTACACTATTTTCACACGTGGGAATAGGCTCCACACACATGTGTGTTTATCTATATACAAGATTTTTGGCCTCTACCAAGCTTATTTTTGCATTTTTCACACTAATGTACTTTATGTTCCTAATCTCACAAAGAGTGTGATTAGTGTAGGAAAGTTTCTAGATGATGGTTATGAAGTGGATTTCAGTGTCCATAGTTGTCTCGTAAAGAAAGAAGATAATATCCTTGCATGTGGATCTAGATATGGAGGCATTTTCAAGCTAGATGTGCAGGAAAATGCAAGTGCATGTGATGTTGCATTGATGACTTATGTTTCCAAGGAGGAGCTATGGCATAGGAGGTTGCATGTTTCCAAATTCATAACTTGCCTATTATAGTCAAGGAGATCAAGCCAAGAATGGCTTATTCTATGGCTAAATCACATATGGATCCATATTTGATGTCTTCTACCAAGACAAAACATTCTATGGAGTTGGAACATTCGGATGTTCATCTTTCTCTATCAATAAGCAAGGAAGGTGTTTCTTGCTTTGCATGTACTATTGATGGTTCCACAAATTACATTTGGCTATGTCTTGTCTCTTCAAGTTTTATGGCGCATGTGTATGTTCCATCATGCAAAACTTTATAGAGTTATGGAGCTAATGGAAGGAGTGCACTATATGGAGTCTTGTTCAATAATAAGCCTAAGGTTGTGTACCTTAGTGTTCTTGAAGATTATTGCTTTGCATGTGGTTTCTTGGAAGGAAAGAAGGATGGAGATCCTAGTCTATGGATCATGGTTGGATGCTTATCCACCAAGGAAGGCTACAAAGCCTTTACACTCTCTATCTCGAAGGTGATTGAGCATGGAGAAGTTATTGATTTTGAAGATCTATTTTCTATCTTGGAAGGGGCCGAGAGCACATCATCTTATGATGCATCACAAGTTATTTCTATTATGAATGGTCAACTTATGATGGTGTCGAGGTTTGAGGAGGAGTATCCTCAACATGCATGTCCAAAGAGATCTTCATTATTGTACAAGGCCGAGTCCTTGTTGTTCTTATTTCATGGAAAAGAAAGGATAAGTGAAGGTGGTATTCATTCTATTCTACTCACCTATGGATCTCTTTTTTTTATTGATGATGTATCTTGCTTAGTTGAGATTTATATTGTGAATTTCTTTTGAGAGTAAGTGAAACATCCAATGAGGACACTTACATGCTTAAGAAAGTATTTAGCCTCAATTTGATCAAGTTTGAGTATGGTTTCAACACTAGATCCATTTTGGATAGAGTTCATAGTGTTTGGACTAATGAAGCTGGTGTGTTTAATCTTGAATATTTTATGATTTTTCAGATTTTGGTGCAGCCTACTTCATGCATGTGGACTTTGCAATCCCAGGATCGACATTAGGCATGGAGGAGGCACATTGGTATAGTAGTAGATTGGTGGAATATTTTTCAAAGGCATTTGGAAAATATTTCTGTCAAGGAGATCTTATCATGGTTATGGTAAGGGTGCTACTATGATGGATTCTTTGATCATCTTCAATTCAAATTCAAAGCAAAGAATCCAACACAAAGAGTTTCTTCATCAACAATTCAACCAACCTTGGAGGATTTTCAAGTTCAAGTGATCAAGCCAAGTTGATAACTTTTTAGGAGGAGTGTGAAGAATAAAAAGCTATCCAACTTGTCTATAGGGGTTGATGAGGAAAATTATTTTGCTTGTGCATTTACAAGTTGTAAATATTATTTCTAGCATGTAGAAACTCAAGCTACATGACATGCACAATGTCTAGATGGTCATATTTCACTTTGTTCCATTGTATATATCAAAAGTATGTGAATTGAGCAAATGACCTTGTAGATTAGGGCGAGTTTGAGTTAGGTAGATCTAGATTTGATGACATGCATAAAACTAGATGACATGGAAAATCAGTTAGTGTGCATGCATGCAACATGCAAGTCATTATACATGTTCTACACATGTCCAAGTCATCTAGGGAAGTTACATGCAAGACATGCAAACACTATTTGACAGATGCATGTAGTTTTGTAGGTTCATAGTTGAGAATTTGACATTTGGACAAAGTAGGTAGGAGTTAGGTGCAATTTCAGCATGCAAGCTGTTAGGTGTCAATATGGTAGTAGTTTACACTTGATTAGGTGTAAGATATGCATTGAATGCAAGGAGTACCACGAAATTTTGGCTCTCCTATATATGTACATATCATTCTCATTCATATCTAATGATGAAACAAGCTTTGGTAATGTCATAATGTCAAAATTGGATCTCATGCTATTTTGCATGTTTTGATATTCTCTCTCTAACTCAAGATTGGTGTCTTTTTCATACATTATTTTGGTTATGTATTTTCTCTATTTGTGAGGAATTAGTTTTGCTTTGATCTGTAGCATTCTAGATTGTGCTCTAGCCTCAGATCTTGTGGTAGATTGCAGGGTTGCCCTATAGGTGATCTGTGTGCCACCACAAAGCATGGTCAAGATCATTCACACATTTGTTGTGGTTCCCCATGCGTGTGAACTTGCTGGTTTTTTCACAGGACTCACATGAATCTTGTGATTTCTAATGTACTTTTTGTGGACCCTTGGATTAAGTTGGGTCCAAGATGAATGGATAGGATCAATGTACATATTAGCCAATAGGATTTTGGGGCAAGGACCTTCCCCATTTATAAAAAGACACCATTTGTACTCTATTTTTCATGCCTAATAGAGAGGAGGAGACTCTACCATTTTGAGAGCTCAAGCATCATCATTTGCTAATCACTCTTGCTTATGCCATTGTTGTGAATTGCTTATTATTTCCATTTCCCATGCTTTTCATTTATGCTACTTAAAATTTTTCCATCAGAAATGACATTGAGCATTTGAGCTAGCCTCCATCTCAATTCTCTCTCTCTCTCTCTCTCTCTCTCTCTCTCTCTCTCTCTCTCTCTCTCTCTCTCTCTCTCTCTCTCTCTCTCTCTCTCTCTCTCTCTCTCTCTCTCTCTCTCTCTCTCTCTCTCTCTCTCTCTCTCTCTCTCTCTCTCTCTTTTCTACTCTCTCTTCCCTTTCATAAAAATCATGATGAATGTTAGCTTAATGGAGTAGAGTTAGGGGTGAGTAGTGGTAATGGTGCTAGTGTTAGAGAAAAAGTAGAGAACTATCTAAAAGTAGCATCTATTCATAGTTAGGCACCTATCCAGTGTTCTAACCCTTGTTGATAGGTGGGAGGGCTACTACGACGTGAGATCTTCGATCCTATAGTGGCACCTTTGCTGGGGATAGGTTTTCATTAACTAGTATAGCTGCATTTTAGTTATTTCTTGCCTTTTAGAGTAGTTTTAAGTGGATTTTGTGGTAGGGAGAGTTAGTTTTCTATATTTTCTTGTGTTTGGATTGTTCCCAGCTAGTGAAGGAGGTGTGAGAGGGTAGAGGAGGCCCTGAACAGCCTCTACGGCCTTGACATTTAAACCAAAACCTGAGAAAATCCAAAAAGCACACCAATCTATATTTTGAAGGAAAAAGAGCCAAATTTCTCATCAGATTGCCAAAACCAGTGAGAGATAACCCTTGCATGACTAGTAGCAGCTTCATGGTACTGTCCCAGACCTACATAGAAGCCTGCGAGAGTTACTTCCAAGCAGATTGCAACAATCATAAAAATTTAAAAAATCCTTGGAAAAAAACCAAAAAAATTCAAATGTTCACAAGAACTCTCGAAGAGCTCTTTGAAGTTCCATCTCAGTGAGACCAGGACACAGAGAAGCTTGCGAGAGTTAGTTCACTATTTAAGTGCCTATGCAAGAGATCCCAGTGGAAAAAAGACGGGAAAATACCAAAGAACCCTCGCAAACACTAAAATTTTCAGTTCCAATGGTCAAAAACCCTCTGAGAGAGAGAGAGAGAGAGAGAGAGAGAGAGAGAGAGAGAGAGAGAGAGAGAGAGAGAGAGAGAGAGAGAGAGAGAGAGAGAGAGAGAGAGAGAGAGAGAGAGAGAGAGAGAGAGAGAGAGAGAGAGAGAGAGAGAGAGAGAGAGAGAGAGAGAGAGAGAGAGAGAGAGAGGCAGTGAGAAGCAAGTCTGATGTCTGCTATCTTACTTTTTTGATAATACAATGATGAGAGTTCAGCCTTTGCCATGTTTCACAGGCATTGATTGTGCCAATTTTTTTGCCTTCTGTTATGTTGTCAAACGTTCTAATCGCTCTCCTTTTCTCTATCAGGTTGATGAATGTTGTAATGTATTAATGTAAGATCTGATAAACATCTTGTATGAGAAACGTTCAAGCCTTGTGATGGAAATGCTGATAGTGTGTCAGCGACGTGATGGTTTCTGCGAAAGATTTCAATCCTTAAGATCCAATCTACTTGAATGATCTTTGGTTAGAAAGAGAAATACACTACCAATCTCACCAATGTAGAAAAATTAGCCTCTACACACAAAATGAGATGCAAACACCAATAGAACTTGATCAAACTTGAATGAGAAGATAAAGTACTATTGATGTTCGTACAAAACCAGCAAGCTACTGTATTTCACACATGTGGACCCAAAAATAACAAATATAGATCATTCTACACGTAGAATTGCAAGCGATCACCAAGATAGTGCACCAATGGATAGTAGAACCCAAGAGGACCATGTATAAGCATGAAATGAGATAAAGAAGAGAGAAGAATACTTTCTCCACGAGTTACATCCTTTTATGTTAGGTCCAAACCCTATTTGGCCACTTGGCTTTAGGGTCTAGATTCAATGTACCCAACTATTCAAATTTGAATCTACTCAAACTCGCATTCTAACTTTCCCACACTTTCAAAAAGTGTTTATTCAAATGAAATTTAGACTAATGAACTTTGAAAAGTAAATCTCTAAGTCTAAAACAAGTTTTGGCCTCAATATGCCAAATATGGAAATATAGCAAAATGTGATAAAACTAGTTGAATATTTCACACTCCCTCTTCAACTAGTTTTAGCATAGACTTTGATAACACTCCAAGTGATGTTCTATGCTTCATGAACAAGTCTTTTCCCAATGCTTTGGTGAAGATATCAGCTATACATTCCCTTGAAGACACATGTTGAAGCTCCACCTCCTTTGTAATGACTTGCTCCCTCACAAAATGATATTGTATCTCAATATGCTTGCTCCTAGCATAGTTTTTGACAATAGAACTTTGATCCATCATAAGAATGATCTTCTTCCTAAGAATAGATATCCTTTCAATGATTATGTAATTCTCAAAATAGAAACAACCATAATGGATATAGAGAATAGTGTCCACTTGGGATGCTTCACTATTTCTTACATCAATTTTACATGTCAAAATGTGACTAGTACATGAAGAATCAAATATAATGTAAATGAGATGATTCCACCATGCTTTCAGCTCTGAACTGTCTGTAAAAATATAGCAAACAAACAATAAATGTGAGTGATCAACTTTTGCTTGCATGTCTCCTCGAAATAAAAGGTCAGTGAAATCTGCACATTGCTGCCAATTCAAGAGGAAGATTGAGAACAGACATCGATATAGAATGTCAAGCCACAGACTCCAGAGCAAAAAACTGAAGACCAACCAGACGAAGAAAAAGAAGACACAAACCAATAGCAACAAACAGGACCACGAAGGTCGACAAGACAAAGAAGACCTCCAAACCAATATACCGACAATCTTCAGTGGAGTGAAGATGCAGATGTCGAATACTGCAGCTTAAAAAAAAATCAACAACATACCGAAAAGCTATCCAGAGTCTAGAGGGAGAATTCTGAAAGCATGCAATGTCAAAAAAGAACAAGTCGATGAGACAAAATGAGCTATAGATCCACTGTCCAAAGGAAAGAAGACTGTCCACTGCAAATGGATTTACAAAAGAATACTAAAATCGGATGGCACTGTCAAATGCTACAAGGCTAGACTTGTTGCCAAGGGGTACACATAGAGATATGGCATCACTACTTTCATATATACTCACTGACGGTCAAGATGGCAAGCATCCGACTACTCGTTGTATATGCAACACAACACAATCTAGAAATTCATCAGATTGATGTAAAAATAGCCTTTCTCCATGGAGATCTAGAGGAAAAAATCTTCATGAAGCAGCGTAAAGGATTCAAAGACCCAACAATCAAGAGTATGTCTGTCGGCTACATCGATGTCTATATGGTCTGAAGCATGCATCAGTAGCTTGGTACAAGAAGCTCTATAACTTTTTGAAGTCTTTAGACTTTGTTCCTACACAACCAGACTATAAGGTCTACATAAAAAGAGTAGGAGAAAGTTTTGTAATTTTGACAATTATTGAAGATGACTCTTTTGATGATAGGAAATTGTTTGATGTTAATCAACGATACAAACAGTCATATTTTTGCAATCACAGATCTAGGAGAAGCGACAAAGTGTCTTGGGTTGTTGATCAAAAGAAATCGAATAAAAGGAGTGATACATCTGAGTTAGTCAAAATGCGCCAAAAAGGTGTAACTGAAGTTGTACAGAATGAGTGATTGCAAAGAAAAAGCCACACCAATGATAGTTGGAGCTAGATTGTCGAAGCAAGACTATCCAAACATAGAGGAAGAGAGACAGAAGATGGAAGGTATACCATACCAAAACCTGATCGGTAGTCTAATGTACCTTACAATTTGTGCTAGGTTTGACTTGGTTTTATCCATCTATGCATTAAGTCAATTCTCTTCTAACCCTGGCATGGCACATTGGTTGATTCCAAAATGCATACTGCAACATTTGAAAGGCACCAAAAATATGGGATTGACCTACAAAGAAAAAAATGAATTCAAGCTACAATGTGGTGTAAGCTGGGCAAGCTGCAAAGATGACATCAAGTCCGTGACAAGAGGATGTTCAATATCGTGTGGAGCAACAATTAGCTAGACATGCAAAAAAAAACATTGGTAGCTCAATCCTCATGCGAAGTCGAATGTGGCAGCATCGAAGGTGGCTAATGAGTGATCTCGGAGGGAGAGTTGAGTGTTGAATATATAAAATCAGAAGACATGATTGCAGATTTGCTGACAAAGCCACTGGACAAGCCACTGTTTACAAAGCACATGAAGGCAATGGATTGGATGAGGAAAAAGGTTGCAACGTTCAAGAGAGTGTTAAAAATAGTGAGCTCTTGCAACCATTCCTTGGCATTCTTTGAAGTCGAAGTGGCCAAGGCCAAAGTAGCCGAAGACAAAGTCAAATTGCCTAATGTTTGCCCCTACGACCAAAGCCCGAAGTGTCCAAAGTCGAAGTCACCGACATCATCAACATCTAAGTGGCTAACAAGGACTCATGCATCAGAAAGCCGAAGGTTGACAAAACCAAACGTCGGACAAGTCAAGTAAGCATATTGCAGCTCTCGACGACCATGAGGGCATTGTATTATCATGCTCAACCGCCAAAGCAACGTTATCAGAGGTGGTGGCTAATAGCGTTAATCCTCTATTGTAATTTGTTGTCAATCTATCTTGTAATCTCACTTGTTGAGATAAATATAGGATAGTATGCTAGAACAAGATATCCGGATTAGTTTATTATAGCTATGCATGAAAGTCTATCAACGAGCAAAACATAGCGATTTTGTAAGAGGAGCGTTAGGCTGCCAATGAGCGAGAAACTGAACGACTCACTCAAAAAAAAAGGCCAAATACAAAATGCTTTCAGTTCTTCCATCTCTAATTGTTGTGTTTCATTTGTTTGATTGATTGCAACGAAGTCTGTGTTCTGTAGTTGATGAGCTAGATCCTGCAAATTCCACATAGATATACAAACAGAACTGTCACAAAAGAAAATATACAAAGTTAGATCTAGCAACCGATTAGATTCACACCAGTAAATATACTTAATATTCTTTTCTGCTACCGAATCTTAATGAGTTATTTCATATGATCATCTATGTTTACTTTCGGATTATTGTCATTCTGAATTGAACTTCTCATCTTGTTGTCTTTTAGAAAACTGCTTTTGATATATTCACTCTAATGTATGTTCTTCTGATTATTGCAATCAAGTATGGGTACAAAGATTGGGAATTCCATCACTCTAACAAAGAAGAGAATAAAAATACAACATTGGCGCTTGAAGAGGACATTTATGCCTCAAACAAACTGGAGAAAGAACCTTTTGAAGTTATCTTTCTAATTGTAAAGTATTACACCTAAGGCCTTCCTATAGTTATAAGTTTTAAAATTAAATGAGTGCATTAACGCCTCACAAGAGTGATTGATTGATTGATCAAAAAACAAATGCAAACTAGACACACAAAGTTGAGATCTAGCTTAGCAATTTAGCATCTATCAGTCAAGAGCATTCTACAATCAATGATCAAAAGCAAAGTATAGCCCACACACATGTGAAATAGTACTCAGTATGGCCTATAGACTAAAAATGAAGTGAAAACCACATTGTTCTTTGTTAGATCCAAACACATTCGAAGTACATAGTGTAGAACTCGAGTTTTGCCAATAAGCTCTCAAAAAAATATCTAAGTGTTCACTATGGAGGATTGGATACATAGAAAAGCCTCTTCCTCTATAAAGCTAGGTGAATTTTCAACATGTAATAAGGAAGTTGATTTGGTTTTCTTGCCCTAATTTTCCATTCTAGCCTCATTCCTAGAGCCTTGCCATATTGGGGGCTAGTTGGTCAACCTACTCCATAAATCTAGGAATTAGGTCCTATAAAGTAGGAATCACTACCAAATAAACTTGATCCACTTTTTAGAAATGATCTAACCTACTCTAGTATAGGTTTCCCACGTGGCTCCATGGCCTCACACATGTGGGACCCACTAATGTACATATTTACATTATTTGACATAGCTAGATTTGCCAATATAGGCAATCTTTCACACTCCTCAAATCTGGCTTGGAAATTATGATACTTTTGACAATTACTCAAGTAAATATCTTAGCTTAACAAATGAATCCTTAGGCAAGGATTTAGTGAACAAATTAGCCAAGCAATTTGATGAAGACACATGTTGGAGCTTGATTTCTTTGGCTTGCACCTTCTCCCTCACAAAATGATGAGCAATCTTGATATGCTTGCTCCTTGCATGGAATGTAGGATTGGTTGCAAGTGACTGGGCTACTTGGATATCACAAAAGATGGTAGGTACCTCCTCTTCCATGACATGAAGTTCCACCAATAGTATCTTGAGCCATAAGACCTCCTTGCATGTTGATGTCAAGGCCTTATACTCGGATTTTGTCGAAGATAAGAAAATAGTATCTTACTTCTTTGAGAGCCATGATACTACTCCATCACATAAGGAGGTTGCAAATGCACTTGTAGACTTTCGATCCACTTTGTCACCTCCAAAATCCAAGGCTCTTAATCCAAGATTAGTCCCTTTATATAGTATGCCAAAATTTCTAGTTGATGAGATATATCTTAGGACTCTTTTGGCCATCTTCCAATGTGACACAAGAGGATGTTGCACAAATTGGCTTCTAGCTTACCAACACTATAACTAATTTCAGGTCTAGTTATAGTCAAATAGATTAAGAGCCTATAAGCCTTCTATGGAGAGTGATGTCCTCCTGGGATGCTTCATCACCACTTATAGATGCCTTAACATTAACACAAGAGGATGTTGCACAAATTGGCTTATAGCTTACCAACACTATCACTAATATCAAGTCTAGTTATAGTCAAATAGATTAAGGAGCCTATAAGCCTTCTATAGAGAGTGATGTCCTCAAAGGACACTTCATCACCACTTATAGATGCTTTAACATTTTGCTCCATTGGAGTCTCAATGCCTTTACAATTCTTCATTCCAAATCTATCTAGGATGGATGTAGCATATTCAGATTGACATATAAAGCTAAAATCCAATCCTCTTATGACTTCTATTCCCATAATGAAGTGCAATAGGTTGAGATCAACCATTTTGAACTGTTTAGATAAAGAAGTCTTTACATCTCTTATTCCATCTAGAACATTTCCACTTAAAATAATGTCATCACAACACAAGTATAATGATATTTCCATCATGAATTCTAATGTACAATGACAGATCATATGAACTCAAAACAAAGTTGATGGAGATGAGGAAAGAGTTTAGCCTAGAGTGCCATGCTCTAGGTGCCTGCTTGAGTCCATAAAGACTTTTTTTCAAGAAACACACTTTTTCTTCAAGATACTCTTTGATGAAGCCCTTGGGTTGCCTCGTGTAGATCTCTTCCTCCTAGTAGCCATTGAGGAAGGCATTTGTAACATCAAGTTGAAATAGCTTCCAATTGAAGGTAGTAGCAAGACTAATGATCAATCTTATTGTAACTAGCTTAGCCACAGGAGCAAAAGTTTCATCATAATCAATGCCTTTGGTTTGCAAGAAACCTTTTTCTACAAGTCTATCTTTATACTTATTTATTGATCCATATTGATTATACTTCAATCCATAAACCCACTTGCAATCAAATGGTTTCTTCCCTTGAGGAATATCAACAAGCTCCCAAGTATGATTCTCCATGAGAGCATCATACTCCACTTGCATAGCATTCTAGTTCCAAATTTTTTATTTACAAGCATCTTCATAGCAAGTTGGTTCATCAAGCATTGAAGTAAGGAAAGTGTATGGAGTAAAAGATGAAATGCCTTCCCTTTGATCACCTTTTCCATCATAAGTGATCCTTAATGGCCCTTGCTCTTTAGAATCTTCTTGGAGTCCTTAGATCTTGAGATGGATCCTCTGAGCAACTAGGCTGGTAGCAAGCACAACAAAGTTCTTTTAACAATATGACTCCCATCTATCAGGGAACAGTGTTGAAACTATGAAAGATTCAACTAGTTTCATCACATTTTGCTATATTTCCAGTGATTGCTTGCAATTCTATGTGTAGAATGATCTATATTTGCTATTTCTAGATCCACATGTGTGAAATACAGTAGCTTGCTGATTTTGTATGGTCAAAAATAGTACTTTATCATTTCATTCAAGTTTGATCAAGTTCTATTGGTGTTTGCATCTCATTTTGTGTGTAGATGCTGATTTTTCTACATTGGTGAGATTGGTAGTGTATTTCTCCTTCTAACCAAAGATCATTAAAGTAGATTGGATCTTAAGGATCTGAAATCTTTCACATGGTATCAGAGCTTGTGTTTCAGGTTATGAAGAAGTGGATGCTTCTTCAAGTGGCAAAAAGAAGGATAGATCAAAGCTCAAGTGCTTCTATTGTGGCATTAAAGGACACTTTGCAAGTGAGTGCTACAAGAAGAAGAGAGATCAAGGAGACAAGCAAGGTAATCTTACTTTTGATGAGGATGGTTTGCATGTTCAAGATGAAAATGATGATGCTTTTGTGATGTCTTCATGTATGCTTGATAATGATGAATATCTAGATCCTTGGTGGATTGATAGTGGAGCAAGTTCACAAATGACTTTTCACAAAGAGTAACTTACTTCTTTGTTGGCATATGGAGATGACAAGAGGGTGATCTACATGGCCAATGATGGTGAGTGTGCAATCAAAGAATTTGGCACAATTCCTATTTTTCTCTCTACAAATAGAAATGTTCATTTGGAGGATGTCTTGTTTATTCCATCTAATACCAATAATCTACTTAGTGTGAGCCATATGCTAAGTAAAGGTCTCAAGGTGGAGTCTGATGGAGATGCTTGTTTGATCAAAAGGAAGGATGTCTTGATTAGAAAAGGTAAAAGACAAGGGAAGTTGTTCAAACTTGTGTTATTGCTAACCAAGTTGGATGTGTTGCAAGGGAGCAAATTTCTATTCAAGAGGTTTGGCACAAAAGGATGGGACACCTCAATTTCAAGTAATTGGAGGTAATGGCAAGGAAGAAGGTTGTGATTGGTCTTCCAAGTTTTTTAAGTGATGTCAAGCATGTTTGTGAGTCTTGTGCTTTGTCTAAGTCACATAGACTACCTTATACTAGATCTATTTCTAGATCTACAAATCCTTTTCAACTTGTACATTCGGATATTCATGGATTTACTACAATTAGCAATAGTGGAGCTAAGATGTATGTAGCATTCATTGGATTTTAGTACATTTTGTTGGATTTATCTACTAAAGAGCAATGATGAAGTGTATGATGTCTTTGTCAAGTTCAAGAATGCAAGGGAGAACCAATTTTCCACAAAGATCAAGTGCTTGAGAGTTGACAATGGTGGTGAGTACATATCTAACAAGTTCAAGGCCTTCTGTGATGAGCATGGGACCAAGAGGGAGTATACAACATCAAGGACCCCACAACAAAATGGAGTGGTTGAAAGGAAGATTAGGACTTTATGTGAAAGTGCTAAAGCTATGAGGTTAAGTGCTAATCTTGACAAACCATTTTGGGATCAAGCTTTGTTGTGTGCCAATTTCTTGTGCAATAGGTGGCCGAATGCTATTTTGGATGGAAGGACACCTTTTGAGATGCTATTCAAGAGGAGGCCGAGTGTCAACTTTCTAAGAACCTTTGGATGCACATGCTATGTCAACATTACTCTTGATGATAGGACCAAGGATGATCCATCTTCAAGAAGAGGTATTTTTGTTGGATATAGTGAGGTGAGTAAAGCCTACAAGGTTTACATTTCTTCTACTAACAAAGTGATTGCTGGTAGAGATGTCATTTTTTATGAGAGGAACATTCCAAAGGTGTCTTCAAGCATGATTTATGGTAGAGCGGATGGATCTAACATTCTTGATGTTGATGAGAAGGATCCTACTTTAGATGGTGGTGATGATGGACCTTCATCAAGTCAAAAGCCAAGGAGAACATCAAGAGAAAGACAAGTACCTTCAAGGCTCACATATGATCAAAAGGGTAAGCAAGTAGTTTTTGAAAATTATGTTGCTTTCCTAACCTCTTTGGATGAACCTACAAGTGTAGATCAAGCAAGGAAAGAAGAGGTGGATCCAAGCAATGGATCTTGAGTATCAAGCTCTTATGAAGAGCGGAACATCGTTTGGAGGATCTTCTTGTGTACATGGAGCTATGCAAGTGGATGAATGTTATCTTGCTGTAAAATCAAGTAATGGATCTGGAAAACAAAGTTTGTTCAAAGACTTTGACGGTCAAGTTGAAGATCAAGAGGTTGATCTCAAAGGGCTTCAAAGGGCTTCAACTAGTCAAAAGGGAAGTTGGCAATTTGGAGCTAGTCAAGAGCATCAAAGGAGAGGTAATTGGCAAAGATGTTATGAATCTGTTTTTGCAGCATATTAAAGACTCAAGTAAGGTCAGAGCAGCAAGGAAGTGTTTTTCAGGTTTACTTTACTTGTTCTATCTCATGTTTGAGCATTTTCACGTGGATGTGTGTAAATTGTCAAGATATGGTAAAACTAGCTACATTGATGAGCATTGTTTTTATGTTGGATTTGTACTAGCATTCTTGGCTGGTTTTGCTGATGGAAATGAAGCTATTGGAGGTTAATCATGTCACTCATTTATGGTCAAGTCATCCAAATTCATAACTATGCCTATTATAGTCAAGGAGATCAAGCCAAGAATGGCTTATTCTATGGCTAAATCATATATGGATCCATATTTGATGTCTTCTACCAAGACAAAACATTCTATGGAGTTGGAACATTCGAATGTTCATCTTTCTTTATCAATAAGCAAGGAAGGTGTTTCTTGCTTTGCATGTACTATTGATGGTTCCACAAATTACATTTGGCTATGTCTTGTCTCTTCAAATTTTATGGCGCATGTGTATGTTCCATCATGCAAAACTTTATAGAGTTATGGAGCTAATGGAAGGAGTGCACTATATGGAGTCTTGTTCAATAATAAGCCTAAGGTTGTGTACCTTAGTGTTCTTGAAGATTATTGCTTTGCATGTGGTTTCTTGGAAGGAAAGAAGGATGGAGATCCTAGTCTATGGATCATGGTTGGATGCTTATCCACCAAGGAAGGCTACAAAGCCTTTACACTCTCTATCTCGAAGGTGATTGAGCATGGAGAAGTTATTGATTTTGAAGATCTATTTTCTATCTTGGAAGGGGCCTAGAGCACATCATCTTATGATGCATCACAAGTTATTTCTATTATGAATGGTCAACTTATGATGGTGTCAAGGTTTGAGGAGGAGTATCCTCAACATGCATGTCCAAAGAGATCTTCATTATTGTACAAGGCCGAGTCCTTGTTGATCTTATTTCATGGAAAAGAAAGGATAAGTGAAGCTGGTATTCACTCTATTCTACTCACCTATGGATCTCTTTCTTTTATTGATGATGTATCTTGCTTAGTTGAGATTTTCTTATTTCAAAGATCAAGTAAGACTATTCTAGTTTGAATGAAGTCTTTAGTTTGGAATTAATTCTTGTCATTTTTGACTTGATTATGTTTCCAAAACATCTAGAAGGCAAGATATTGTATCATCATTTGTATGCTCTTAAATTGAGTAAGAGCAAGTATGAGTTTAGTACTTATAGTTTGAAAAAAGGAGTTTTTTCATGTTTTGAGACATATTGTGAATTTCTTTTGAGAGTAAGTGAAACATCCAATGAGGACACTTACATCCTTAAGAAAGTATTTAGCCTCAATTTGATCAAGTTTGAGTATGGTTTCAACACTAGATCCATTTTGGATAGAGTTCATAGTGTTTGGACTAATGAAGCTGGTGTGCTTAATCTTGAACATTTTATGATCTTTGTGGTCATTATGAGGCTTGGAGGCCTCGGATTTTTCAGATTTTGGTGCAGCCTACTTCATGCATGTGGACTTTGCAATCCCAGGATCGACATCAGGCATAGAGGAGGCACATTGGTATAGTAGCATATTGGTGGAATATTTTTCAAAGGCATTTGGAAAATATTTCTGTCAAGGAGATCTTATCATGGTTATGGTAAAGGTGCTACTATGATGGATTCTTTGATCATCTTCAATTCAAATTAAAAGCAAAGAATCCAACACAAAGAGTTTTTTCATCAACAATTCGCCCAACCTTGGAGGATTTTCAAGTTCAAGTGATCAAGCCAAGTTGATAACTTTTTAGGAGGAGTGTGAAGAATAAAAAGCTATCCAACTTGTCTATAGGGGTTGATGAGGAAAATTATTTTGCTTGTGCATTTACAAGTTGTAAATATTATTTTTAGCATGTAGAAACTCAAGCTACATGACATGCACAATGTCTAGATGGTCATATTTCACTTTGTTCCATTGTATATATCAAAGGTATGTGAATTGAGCACATGACCTTGTAGATTAGGGCGAGTTTGAGTTAGGTAGATCCAGATTTGATGACATGCATAAAACTAGATGACATGGAAAATCAGTTAGTGTGCATGCATGCAACATGCAATCACTACATGCAACATGCAAGACATTATACATGTTCTACACATGTCCAAGTCATCTAGGAAAGTTACATGCAAGACATGCAAACACTATTTGACACATGCATGAGGTTTTGTAGTTCATAGTTGAGAATTTGACATTTGGACAAAGTAGGTAGGAGTTAGGTGCAATTTTAGCATCCAAGTTCTTAGGTGTCAATATGGTAGTAGTTTACACTTGATTAGGTGTAAGATATGCATTGAATGCAAGGAGTACCACGAATTTCGGCTCTCCTATATATGTACTTATCATTCTCATTCATATGTAATGATGAATCAAGCTTTGGTAATGTCATAATGTCAAAATTGGATCTCATGCTATTTTGCATGTTTTGATATTCTCTCTCTAACTCAAGATTGGTGTCTTCTTCATACATTATTTTGGTTATGTATTCTCTCTATTTGTGAGGAATTAGTTTTGCTTTGATTTGTAGCATTCTAGATTGTGCTCTAGCCTCAGATCTTGTGGTAGATTGCAGGATTGCCCTATAGGTGATCTGTGTGCCACCACAAAGCATGGTCAAGATCATTCACACATTTGTTGTGGTTCCCCACGCGTGTGAACTTGCTGGTTTTTTCACAGGACTCACATGGATCTTGTGATTTCTAATGTACTTTTTGTGGACCCTTGGATTAAGTTGGGTCCAAGATGAATGGATAGGATCAATGTACATATTAGCCAATAGGATTTTGGGGCAAGGACCTTCCCCATTTATAAAAAGGCACCATTTGTACTCTATTTGTCATGCTTAATAGAGAGGAGGAGACTCTACCCAGTTTGAGAGCTCAAGCAGCATCATTTGCTAATCACTCCTGCTTATGTCATTGTTGTGAATTGCTTATTATTTCCATTTTCCATGCTTTTCATTTATGCTACTTGAAGTTTTTCCATAAGCAATGACATTGAGCATTTGAGCTAACCTCCATCTCAATCTCTCTCTCTCTCTCTCTCTCGTCTCTCTCTCTCTCTCTCTCTCTCTCCTCTCTCTCTCTCTCTCATCTCTCTCTCTCTCTCTCTCTCTCTCTCTCTCTCTCTCTCTCTCTCTCTCTCTCTCTCTCTCTCTCTCTCTCTCTTTTCTACTCTCTCTTCTCTTTCATAAAAATCATGATGAATGTTAGCTTAATGGAGTAGAGTTAGGGGTGAGTAGTGTTAATGGTGCTAGTGTTAGAGAAAAAGTAGAGAACTATCTAAAAGTAGCATCTATTCATAGTTAGGCACCCATCCAGTGTTCTAACCCTTGTTGATAGGCAGGAGGGCTACTACGACATGAGATCTTCGATCCTATAGTGGCACCATTGCTGGGGATAGGTTTTCATTAACTAGTATAGCTGCATTTTAGTTATTTCTTGCCTTTTAGAGTAGTTTTAGGTGGATTTTGTGGTAGGGAGAGTTAGTTTTCTACATTTTCTTGTGTTTGGATTGTTCCCAGCTAGCGAAGGAGGTGTGAGAGAGTAGAGGAGGCCCTGAACAGCCTCTACAACCTTGACATTTAAACCAAAACCTGAGAAAACCCAAAAAGCACACCAATTTGTATTTTGAAGGAAAAGGAGCCAAATTTCTCATCCGATTGCCAAAACCAGTGAGAGATAACCCTCGCATGACTAGTAGCAGCTCCAGGGTGTTGTCCCAGACCTGCATAAAAGCCTGCGAGAGTTACTTCCAAGCAGATTGCAACAATCATGAAAATTTAAAAAATCCTTGTAAAAAAACCAAAAAAATTCACAAGAACTCTCGCAAAGCTCTCTAAACTTCCATCTCAGTGAGACCAGGACACAGAGAAGCTTGCGAGAGTTAGTTCACTATTTAAGTGCATGTGCAAGAGATCCCAGTGAAAAAAAGACAGAAAAATACCAAAAAACCCTCGCAAACACTAAAATTTTTAGTTCGAATGGTCAAGAACCCTCGCAGAGAATTTTGAAGTTCCATCTCGGTGAGACTAGGACACAAAAGAGTTTGCAAGAGTTAGTTTGATCCCAGTGAGCAAAAAAATTGGGTTTAAGTGCTAAAGAATCACTAAAAAAAAGTGAAGATCCAACAAATCCTTCTAGAAAGAACTCTCGTAGACCACTTAATCGATCCAGAATGTGAATTTGATGAAGCCTGCAAGAGTTAGTACTGATTATTGGTGAAGATCAAGCCAAATTAGTGGTTTTGAACCCTCGCAAAACAGTGAAATTTTCACTTAATGCCAGAGTTAATCCTCGCAAAGAGTTTCAGAGCAAATCTACTTAGATGAAGCTCCTGTAATCCTTGTGAGACTTAGTTCCCAGTAATTAGAGAGATATCAAGATTTTTTGACTGAAAAATAGCTAAAGAACCCTCGCACAGCCAACCTTCACACTAGAGAACCCTCACAGACTAGGTCAATGGAAAGATTTGCATCAGATCCAGTACTGTCAAAATCTCCGGTCAATCAATGCAAGGAGTAAAAAGTTATGAAGGAAAAAATCTCTGTTAGGGGCCTAAATTTCAACTTTCAGCCAATTAGATTGATATGATTCTTAAGATCCAGATTGCATCCAATTGTATGAGCAAGATCCAATCACTTTGGGTTCTATCATCAAATAAATCTAAGATCTGGACAGTCAGTAACAAGAAGGACAATGAATCAAGCAGCACACCTTTTTAGAACCAAAACTGGCACCAAGGCACAGAGCTCAAACCAGAAGGCAATGCAGTCGTCATCACCAAGTGGAGACTGAGAGATGGCAAAGCATTTGCCATCATCACCCTCAATATCAAGGATACTCAGATCAGCCACATACATGTTGCTCAGACAACTATGGATGCATGGGACATCCTAGCAACTCTCTACGATATTAGAGATGTTACATCCAAGCTTCATCTAAGGGAGAAATTCTTCACTCTCAAAATGTCTGACACAGATAGTGTTTTGAGTCACCTCAACACGTTCAAAATCTTATGGAGCAGTTGACTGCAACTGGCTCAGTCATAGAAGATTTCGATGCACTAATGACTCTATTATCAAGTCTACCTGAAGCCTACGAAAATTGGGGTAATGACAATTTCTACCCAGGAGCACCTCACTCTATCAAGAGTAATTTCACTGCCCCTAGAAGAAAAGATCAGAAGGTCAGCATCCTTCTCAGGCTCAGTATTGGATCCTCAAGCTCTATATTCAAAAAATTAGAAGTTTAGATCCAAGAGATCTACAAAATCAGGCTCTACTGACAAGAAGAACAACATGCAGTCTTCTAGACCAAATTCCGTTCCAGGATCGAATTCAAGCTCTTCATCATTCCAACCAGTGCAGAAACTTTTCTACAGATACTGTAAGAGGACTGGCCATGAAATCAAGGACTGTCAAACTTTAAAGTACAACAATGAAAAGAAGAAGCAGTTCCAACAACAAACACATAGTGCTACAGCCAGTCAATCAAATCAGCAACAAAAAGAAGAAGATGAAGCAGCTTTCATGACCAAAGTTGGAGCACAATAGAATATCGATTCCTGGTATCTAGATTATTGAGTAACTCAACACATGGCTCACCATCGCGACTGGTTCAAGGACTATAAGTCATTCACCCACTCTCAAGTTGTGCAACTTGGAGACAACTCATCACATTCAATCGAAGCTGAAGAAACAGTCAGAGTTAAATTCAAAAGAGGTGAAGTCAAGTTGTTGTCCAAACGTTCTCCATGCTCCAAATCTGACCAAGAATCTGCTCTCAATTAACAAAATCATCGATTCAGGTCAGAGGGTCGAATTTGATACAGAAGGCTACACAATTTTTGACAAATCCTGAAAGGTTCTAGCCTATGGAAGAAGAAGTGGCTACCTATACAAAACTCAGCCATTGCTATTTTTTTAACAGTCAAGCTCTTCACATAGCCACTTCTGAAACAACTAATATGTTGTGGCATTTCAAACTTGGACATCTTAACTTCAACAGTATTCAGCAAACGTCAGCTCAGAGTCTAGTACAAGATCTACCTTTAGTCAGCAAGCCAACTTCTCCATGCGAAAGCTGTATTATCAGCAAGTATGCTAGGAGTCCCTTCAGTTCAGACTCAATTCATACATCCAAGGGCTTGCTTGACCTTGTACATAGCAACATGTGTGGCCCAATGCAGACTGCTTCTATAGGGAGAGCTCTCTATTTCCTAACTTTCATTGACAAGTTCTCTTGAAGGACTGCAACCTACTATATGAAGAACAAATCTGAAGCATTCAAGTTCTTTTAAGCAGTTCAAGGCATCTGCAAAAAAACCAAACCCAGAGGAAGACCAAGGCTCTACGCATAGATGGAGGAGGAGAGTACACCTCCACAGATTTCTAGGGGTTCTGCAAGGCCAATGGGATACTTCAACAATATGCAACTAGCTACTCACCTTATTCCAATGGTGTAGTTGAGCGAAATAATTGGACACTCATCGAGAGTGCCAAGAGCATGATGGCCCATGCCTCTCTTCCAAAGCAATTTTTGGGCAGAAGCTATTACTACAGCTTCTGCAGAATTGATCCATCACCAAAGCCCTGAATGGCAAGACACCTTATGAGATGTGGACAGGAGCAAAACCATCACTCAACAATATTCGAGTGTTTTGGATGTATCGCTTTTGTTCAGATTCCTGAGGATCTAAGAAGAAAACTAGATGATAAGGGCAAGAAGACAATTTTCATTGGCTATTCCCCAAATCACAAGGTATACAAGCTCTACAATTTGGATATCGAGAAGGCATTCACCAATAGAGATGTCATTTTTGTGGAAGACCAGTTCATCGACCACAAAGGAAAAGCTGCTGATAATTCCGACCCAAGGATCGAGCAACCAGACAATTCCGATCCAAGGATTGAACTGTTGAATAATGAAAATGACTCAAACAATGAGTCAGAACCTCATTGAGTCAATGTCCCACATCAAAGGATTGAAGTCCAACCTAGAAGGTCGAACAGGTCCAGACAGGCCTATATTTAAATTTATGGATGATCTTGCCTGCTACTTCGTGTAGGAACCAAACACAGTTGCTGAGACGATGTCTACTCTTGATGTTGACCAGTGAAAAAGTAGTGATGGACACTGAATTCAATTCTCTTATGGAGAATCAAGCATGGACACTCACTGAACTACCAAAGGACCGAAAATCAATTCCATGCAAATGGATGTTCAAGACAAAGTACGATGCTGAAGGAAGGCTAAATCATTACAAGGCTAGGCTAGTCGCCAAAGGCTTTTCTCAGATTCCAGACATGCATTATTCAGAAACCTGCAGCCCATTTGTCAAACATGTGTCGATCTGCCTACTCCTTTCCTTTGCAGCCGCAACAGATCTTGAAGTCCACCAGATGGATGTCCAGACCGCTTTCCTCAATGGAACTATCGAGAGGAGATGTATATGACGTAGTCAGAGGGATATGAACTCAATGGCAACAACAACACCTTGTATGAAAAATCCACAAGGCGCTCTACGGGCTGAAGCAGTCACCCAGAGCTTGGTTCTAGAAGATCCCTTTTTTTGCTCCTTAGAAAAAAATGCGACACACTGGCCAAGTGGCCAGAATGCCTTAGAAACCATTCTTAAGGCACCTTTGTTTTTTTTTCACCTCCTTCATCTTTTTTTGCACTAGCAAAAAATGCGACACACTGGCCAAGTGGCCAGAATGCCTTTAAATCTAAGGAACCTTCACCTTCTTCACTACCTTTAGAAGAAGGCACCTTCACCTTCTTCTCTGCCTTCAGTGTAAAGCACTTTCAGCATTTTCGCCCTTCTTTGCTACCTTGAATCTAAGGGTGCCTTAGGGATTTACATACCTTTAGTGTAAGGGCACCTTCAGGAGTTGCAAAACTTCAGTCTAAAGGCACCTTTGGGTTTTTTGGCTTTTTCGCGTTTTTGCTGCATTGGCTGACCGATGTCGCCAACTTATTAGCAACCCTAAAAACAGCTAGACAACCAAATTTTTCAAAGGTGGTTGGCGGTTACCAACTTTGTACGTATGCAAAGACTAGCATAAATAGCATTAAAGGCTTGTAAGATATTTGTCTCTCAACACTTGTAAATATATATATTAGCTAAATCAAGCTATGTAAGTGTTAATTGAGTTAATTGAATTTCTTTTTCAATCAGAGTTTTCTGTAGCCAGCGTTATCACGCTCAACAAGCTGAAGTTATTACTTCAAGCTATTGTACTCACTGTTGATATTAATCAGAGTGCAATTTTTGTCTCATTACTACAATTGTTCAGTTGCGCAATCTGTATGAATTCTTCTAGTTGAAATATTTCTATTGCTAATTGTTGCATTTCCATTCCTACACGCCACGCTCAATCCTCGAGCTTCCGCTACCCGCTCATGCCCCCACGGTTTTTTTACGACAGGGAGATGGTTCCAAACACAAAGTCAGCAGAACTGAGCATTGTAGTTAAGCACCAAAGGAAGAGACACAAGGCTCAATGACACTCTATACATGCCCACTCTTCAAAAGGACCTACTATTTGTTGCTAAGATGGTAGATGCAGGACTAAGAGTCACTTGAAGGCGATACCTGCAAAGTGGTTGAAAGCTGCAACCACTCAGCTTGTCACTATAGAAAGCGAAAGGGGGAACATGTATCACTTTAGGATCCGAGTAACTTCAGAGCAAGCTCACTAGATCAACCGAATCAATGGATATCACATGGCACAAGAGGCTGATCGCATGATACAATTGCTCTATACAATGCTAGCCAGAGCGAAGCATTCACTAGTGTCAACATCAACTGGTACACTCTGACATCTTGTGGACCGTTTGATGTGGTGTCCCCTGGCCGAGGTTCAAAGTACTACATCACTTTCATTGATGATTGCAGCAAGTTTACAACCATGTACTTTATCCACAACAAATCAGAGGCACTGGAACAAATTCATAGAGTTCATGGATTGGGCTGAGAAATGGACTGATAAGAAGGTGAAGCAGTGAGAACAGACAGAGGAGGAGAAATGTCTCCAAATGCTTTGCTGAGTTTTGCACTAGCAGAGGCATACTTCACTTGAAGACGGCAGCCTACACACCACAAACACAATGGTGTGGCAGAGAGGAGAAATTAGACTCTCATGGAAGCTGTGAGATCTATAAAGTCCTCAACACAGAATTTTAGTCTAAGCATACCATACAAAGCAACCACCATGGGAACCGGTGGAGATTAAATCAACCCAAACGAAACCTAGATCGTATCCAAGGATCCTATTCTAAGGCCTGCCAATAACAGTCAACAAAAGGGAACCTGATGGTGGACCAACCAACCCAACCAACCTAGATCGAATAGATCTAGCCCTCAATCTATGGATCAATCACAAAGAAGAGTGTGGCATCACACCAGCAGCATCTTGCCACCCGTTCTTGCTATCAAGCATACACTAGTGAGAGCCCATGCACCACTAGTAGTGCACTGTGACACCACACTGGCACCTATGTAGCCTATCTGGGCCATGTCATCCAGGTTCTCCAATGACACTGATAGAACCATATCAACTCCTCCACCATGTGTTTAGGCCTAGAAACCATTAATTATGACCATGTACACATAAAGGGCCCCAATTCCCTTATAGTCACAATTAACTTACGGGTTTGTTGGTCTATCGGTCCCTAGCATGGACACGATACCTGAGACTAGTCATGGGCATGACAAGATCCATGATGGCCTATTCAAAGACATTAAAATTCTTATGGGCTAAAGCAGTAGCTTACATCCAACTACTTGCAGAACATGACTGTAGATCCAATGTTGGCACATACCACGCCACACGGGGTTTGGTGGGGCAACAAACCAAGTCTAACACATGTGCGCATTTTTGGATGCATTGCATACACCCACTATCCCAGATCAGAAAAGAAATAAGCTGGATGAAAAGATAAAGTAGTGATTCCTCATAGGATATAATGTTCATTCATCATACTATATGGATCTACATGTCTGACAGTAGACAGATCAAGACTGTCAGAGATGTCAGATTTGATGAGTCAAAGACAATGGCTAGTGGAGATCCAGTTGGCTACGAAATCTTGACCAGAGGCTTACTATGACCTACCAACATCAACGAAGGGAGCAGACCCTGAGCACCTTGAACAAGATGGTCAAATTTCAGATGGACAGAGTGACTGTTCAAATGACGAGCAACAAGGTGCACATCCTGTGCCTAGGACACCTGGTACTCACCACAATCCAACAGCCAACAAAGGCAAGGCCATCAAGCTGACTGTGAACTCTCCAAGAAGATCCACAAGGGAAAGAAGAGCACCTGGCCGATTTGGTGCCTGATAGCTCAGCCTCTATATCAGAGGAATTCTATGGATTCAGAGGAGAACCTCAAACATATGAGAAAAGCTATCAGTTTGTCCAGATAAGGGACAAGTGGATTAAAATGATGGAAGATGAGATGAATTCCATGTAGCAGAACAATGTCTAGAATCTGGAGCCATTACCAGCAGACAAAAAGACTATAAAATGCAAATGGGTTTTCAAGTACAAGTATGGACCTGATGGCAACGTATCAAAATACAATGCCATATTGGGTGGCGAAAGGTTTCTCTCAAAAGTATGTGTATTGACTATCATGAAACCTTTTCTTTTCTCCTAGACGTAAAGCATTCGTCCTTACGTCTACTATTTGCATATGCAATAGCATATAATCTCAAGATCCACACAGTGGATGAAAAGACTGCCTCCTACACAGCGAGTTGAATGAAAAGGTCTATATGGGGACCAACCACTCCGAGATTCATCTGCTCACACTTTTGCAAGCTACACCTGTCGAATGCAAAAGATTGCATATATGGACTGAGCAATCCTGCCAGATAGTGTATAAGAAGAAGGGATCACACTCTCAGATCCTTTGGATTTCAACCATTGATGGCCGACTACAATGTCTATACAAAGGTCACAGATGGAAAAATCATAATCATAGCAGTCTACATAGATGACACTTTGATTTTGTCCAGAAGTGACGAGCTGATTGCTCAGGTGAGCATGATATTTCACAGCATTTTAAAATATCAGACCTAGGGGGAAACAAGATGCTATCATAGGATTGTAGATTGATAGAGATCTTGACAAAGGGAAGTTGTATCTTCACTAGTCAAGATACATCCATAGAATCATTGATGATTTTCAAATGACAGACTGCAAGGGGAACTAATATGTTGATGGTAGCTGGAACAATTCTGACCAAGTAAGACAGCCTGCAGAATGCGGGAAGAGCAGGAAGCCATGCAAAACGTGCCCTACAAGAGATTAATCAGATCACTCATGTACTTGGCAAATAATACATGCCCTGACATTGCTTATGCAGTTTTCAGAATGAGCCAATTTAATATCAATCTGGGCCCTACGCACTAGAAATAGCCAAGAGAATTCTCCAATACCTTCAACAGACAAAAGATTGATTGGTTGTGTTTCTCTCAGCATGAAAGATCTAAATCAAACCCTATAGCGATGCAAGCTGGGCATCCCTGAAAGATGATTGCAAGAGCATCTCAAGAGGGTGCACAAATAGCAGCCGGTGGTAGTCTGTGATATGGATCAGCAAAAAAGCAGACTGTGACTGTGCAATTATCTTGCGAAGCAGAGTATGTTGCAACAGTTCAAGATGGCGAACGAGCTTACATGGCTCAAGCAGTTCCTTGACGGTCTGGGAGAGAACTCCAAATGAGCTTGCTGCTACTATTCATGGATAACACATTTGCCATTCATCTGGCGAGAGGCTCCAGTGTTTTATTCTAGAACAAAACACATTGCTATCAGATATCATCTGATAAGAAATCTGGTTGAGAAAGACAGGCTGGAAAACCGAGTTTATTCCAACGAAGCAAATGTGTGCTGATATATTTCACAAAGCCTCTTGAAACTAATAGTTTCTATCTTTCAAAGCCTTAGCATTTTTTCTTAGTTTATCTTTTGCTATTTTTTCGGGACTGTGCATTTTGAACTATGTTTCGCACGATCTACATTTTTGAACTATTTTTGCCACACAATTCGCATTTTTGTGTCATGAAGAAAATTCAGCATTAGGCCTAAAACACTTAGAAAATAATTCTTGGCAACTTTTCCCGACAATTGTTCGCATTTTTCACATTTTTGAGAAAAATGAGGCACTGGTTTTAAAAATGCCTTAGAAAAATTTTCTAGCCTACCTTCGCACCTTTTTCACCATTCGGAAAAAAGAGACACTATCTTAAAATGCCTTAAAAATACTTTCAGGGCAAACCTTCGGCATTTTTCGCCCTTTTCACCTTTTTTGGGGAAAAAGTGAAGGTGCCCTTAAAAAGGTGACACTACTCTTAAAATCTTATAAGGGTCTTTAAGCAAAAGGTGAAGGCCTGCAACATGAAGGCACTGTCCAACGGGCAAAAGGCAGCTAAGGCACGAGCAAAAGGAGAAGGTCAAATGACAACGACACGACACAAAATTGTTTGTTGACATAAAACTCTTCGCAATTCCAAAGGACCAAGAAGATCAAACAAGTACCATGTAGTACAGCTTTTTGATCTGATATGATGGCATCAGCAGAAGAGCGTTAGGACATGCCTAATCCGCCGCTCTTGTAATCTGAGATTAGTTGTAGATCGTTTAATCCCTCTAATCAGAAATGTGACTCTGAATATATGTATTGCTAGACAGTCAAGAAAGAGAGAGTCATGGACACGGAGTGAGTTTATAAATTAGTAGTAGCTAGTCAATTTTCATGAGAGAGAACATCTTTCTCGCACCATCTCACTGATCTGAAAAACAGACAGCGCTCAAGAAAATATTGTAAAATTTAGTTCTGATATAGAAGTGATTTTCTCAATGCTTTCTTCTGTGATATGTATGATCTACAATATTGGAATGCATGCTATCAGTAGATAAATTTCCGCTGTTGTTTTTATTCAACATTATCTGCTGTTTATAAGTTTGAATTTTTACAACAGATTTAAGTAGCGATTTGGGGCTTGGAAGAGAATTAGACCATAGTCAGTAGCAGTAGCAGAGCCAATACAAATCATTATGGCCTAGGTGATGAGCTCACCAACTTGGTCCAATCATTTGCTATTCAAGACACTCTTCCATCCATTGAAAAGTTGCATAATGTTTCTTGTGGCCGAGGAGAGTAGACTTCTACATCTCAAGGCAAGAATGGATGGCATGTCACTTAATGGAGGAGAGAGAAAGCAAACTTTACATCCAAAGGCAAGAAGAAACAACATCCATTCAAGAAGATCAAGGCAAGGAGGCCGAGATGAAGAATGGAGGATCTACTTCCAAAAGCAAGGTGAAGAACAAAGCAAAGCTCAAGTGTTTCTTTTGTGGGAAGAAAGGACACTTTGCCTCGGAATGCTACTTGAAGAAGAATCAACAAGCCAATGGAGATCAAGGGAACATTGCTCAAGAGGAAGAAGATGAGGATGGATTCAACACATCCTTAATGGTTGCATCTACACCAACTTCAAGTCAAGACACATGATGGATAGATAGTGGGGCCAGTTCCCACGTGTCTTTTAACAAGCATTATTTTTCTACTCTTCTATCTTGTAATGACTCTAAGAAGTCAATATACACTGCTAGTGATCAAGCATGCAAGATAGATGGCATATGATCTATTCCTCTTTGCTTAGACACATCTAAAAGGATAGATCTAGATAATGTTTTGTATGTTTCTACCATTTCAAGAAACTTGCTTAGTGTAGGACAATTAATGGACAATGGACTAGATGTACATTTCAAAAATGGAGTTTGTTCCATCTTGAAAAATGATAAGTGCATAGCTAGTGGCATTAAGTAAGGTAGACTTTTCAAGTTGGATGCTGTTGCAAATGAAAGTGTGAACTTAAGTGGCTAGGGAGGAGCTATCTCAAGTGGAGCTTTGGCATAAGAGATTAGGCCATCATAATCTTCAATCTATGGAGTCAATGGCAAGCAAGGAACTAGCTCTCGGCCTACCAAGAGCTTCAAGAAGTGTGGAAAGATGTGTGAGGCATGTGGCCTTGCAAAGTCACACAAATCTTCTTACAAGAGATCTTCATCAAGATCTCCCACTCCCTTGGATCTCATACATTCTGATGTACATAGTTTTTTCACATGCACGTAATGGAGGTGCCTTGATGTATGTAACTTTTATAGGTGATTGTACTAGATTCACATGGATTGAGTTACTATCAAAGAAAAGTCTTGTTTATGAATCTTTCATTAAGTTCAAGTCTCTAGTAGAGAAGCAACTTAGTACTTCCATCAAAGCACTAAGATGTGATAATGGAGGAGAGTACAGCTCCAATAAAATGAAAGACTTTTGTGAGATCAATGGCATTAAATTGCAATACACTTGTTCCTACACCCCCCCAACAAAATGGGGTGCCGAGAGGAAAAATAGGAGTTTATGTGAGTGTGCAAAGTCTTTAAGACTTGATGCATCACTTCCCATCTCATTTTGGGGAGAAGCTATACATGTGCTAATTACTTGTGTAATAGACTTCTTAGTAGTGCTATAGATGGGATCTCACCTTTCAAGCATTGTTTGGTAGAAACCCAATGGAAAAGATTTTAAGATCTTTGGATGTATTTGTTATGTCCACATCCCTTCTTGTCCACATCCCTTTGGAGACAAGAAGGAAGGAAGATGCTACC